>JAUYWV010073894.1:0-15658 GCA_032274565.1 Nematoplana nigrocapitula | reverse complement strand
GTTAACCCCTTAGACCAAAAACGACCAGGCGAAGAAACAAGAAGGACACACAGTCCTTCACTCGTAGCTAGCAGCGGTCCTGGCAGTTCAACTTGTTCACCTCTCTGCCACAATCTACACCTTATCAAACTCTCCGACTCTATGTGTCTGTGTGTGTGTCCTCGGCAGAATGTCGGTCTAATTAAATACAAATCAACTGTACAGGAAAACTCCAACCAACTGAACATAAAGCTAAATACAAAGATCAATACCGCCGCATCGGCGCGGTCAAACTGAACACCACTCCAACCAGCTGACCTGGAAAATAAGCTGCATGACAGCTCACCACTAACAACCAAATATACAAAGTGTCAACAGTACTAAAGTGAGCAGGCTTATTCTTTGGATTGGGCTACACTATTGCTTGTCCGAACAGTTCTTCTTCAACGATACTTGCACTTTGTTCGAAGTACAAAGACTTTCAGGTCCCCCAGTCATTGAATTGCCCAAACAGTATTGGGAAATAAATTATTGGTTTTTTATATCGTCTAGAGAGTTTTCAATTTTTTCTGTAAAAGTGCACTTTTTCTACTCATACTAAGTTTTGTGAAAATAACCATATTCTAAATCTAGATTGAAAAGATAAAGAACAAATAAATTAAGGAATTAATATTACTTTCTATCAAAAACTTTAAAAAACTACCATGTGTAAAATTATGAAAAAATCTGGTTGATGGAGAACATTGAGGCGCCTGGTTGGTAGAAGCTAGTCACGGAAGCCGACCCACTGGGGAGTTTCAACAAAACGAACTCGCGGAATGAAAGGCTTCCCGAGCGCGGCACCTAAAAAGGATTACACGGATGGAGAAATACACTTCGCCGTCATCAAGTCGGAGGTGAAGCGCAAACAAAAATCCGCCAAAAATCGGCCAAAATTTTTTGTCCGATTACCAAGCGCTTCCGCAGCATTGTGGGAGACACGAAAATCATGGCAAAGAGAGAGGTTGGTTACTCGTATAGTTCGGAGAAGAACATAGCAAATACGCGGGACATACATACACTACTCGACGCACCAGATTCGTCAAACCCCGGTCCCAGATAGAGTAATTGTGTTTACGATCTCACTGCGCATGTCGCGTGCTGCAAAAAAGTCGCGTGTACTGAGGGATAACGGTAGTGACCAACAAATCGATGATGAACTGTCAAACCAATGACTCTGTAAAACGGAGCTTAGAATCGTTCAGCGATCCCCCAAGCTTGGTAAAGATGGTCAAGTCGGCTAGAAGGTGGTTTTCAAGAAAGGAGATTCTGAGCTGTCTGTCCTTCCTTGTGGTACAGCTTAGAGGATTAAAAAAGAATGAAACTCTGAACCGTCAGGAACGGACCTTCCCCCTCTGAGCCGTGTAGGGCACACCCAGATTAGGCTCGCTTGGATTGCGTGTGGGGCCGTTGCACTCCTGTCTGGATAGCGGGATGGCTGTAGGGTGGCGGCTACGGCAATCGTTTAGATCTAGGGACTCACGCTCAATCCGGAACATGCTTCAGACGGCCGACAGTACCATCTCGTTTCAATGGATCCCTTGTCATGCCAAAATACATGGTAATGAGGCGGTGGATAGTGCAGCGAAGGAGGCGGTCTCAGGACCCTCGGAACCCAACACTCCAACGCCTAGAATCGTATGGGAGTGTGCCAGGGCCTACATCGACTGAGTCGTCAAGGACGGGGCCTGAACCATCAAAGGACGAGGGAAATATACAAAATGAGTTTTCCTGGAAGAAGGACCTCAAAGCTATTTTTGAACATGAAAAATGCAGCGCTCCTGGCCCATGTCAGAAGTGGCCACTGCATCGTTTTCGGGGCCTACCGACACCTTCTGGGCACATCATCTAATCCGAATTGCCAAACTTTCCCGAATGAGCCACACATAGTCGAGCACTGGCTCCTGAAGTGTCCAGCTACGTCAAACGCCAAGCAGGAGATTTTTTACGAGAGCGACTGCTCTTTCTCGGTCCTTACGGACCAACCCGGTGGCGCAGTCCTGCTGGCTAGGAGGTCCCTCTGCTAAGCAGGATTTTCGGCCTTTGGCTATTCAATGATACCAACACAATGTATCCCTTGATAACAAAATAGGCAATATTAAATGATGTTTGCAGGTGCTCTTTGGTCGTTCTTAGCGCTGTTATGATAGTAGTCTGACATGTTACATTGCAATGGAGTATTAAAAACACCTTTGAGATTGTGATTGAGTGTGTTCGTAAATACCTGCAGAGTCTAACCCTCACCTCACTTGATCACCTTCTCTTCGAAACAATCGTGTAACCTACAGTGTCCCTACAGTGGTGGGCGGGCGTTTTGTCTGACTTGCCTGGGGGTGAATTTGGGAATTCAGATGACGTCGGTTTTATTGGAGTTCCCGGTCTATTTGTGGGTGGGTTGGGTGCAGCGTTTGTCCTGCTACTCTCTACGCACACAGTGTAGACCACCCTGAGTAGTGGTGCGAATACACGAGGTTTCGGGACAATCTTGGTTAGGCTTGGGCATATGTGTGGTGTTCTGTGAAAGTTGGGCCTTTTGGTTAAATTGCGAGTACCCTTATGAGGGTATCGCTTGGATGAGGGCTGGTGTCCAGCTCTGTTGCATGTTAATCACACAACCTCATCAGGGTGATATTAAACGATTTAGCATCCCTTCTGAGACACTTTGTATGCCCAAGTTAGATGTATCTACCGACACAGCCTCTCAGAGGAATCCGCGTCGGTGGACTCGTATCTGAGGGAGTTCCGGCTCGCCTGACGAGACCCGCTGTACAACAACAACAACAACAACGGTAACCGTGCTAGTGCTTAGTAATGGTAAGGGTAGAAAAAGGTTGTCGTCCAATGCAGAAGACTATTACCATAAACCAGGGCCTTCATAGTTTGTTTGGGCTCGATCGGAGCAGCTACCCGCATCATGTGACTCAATGTACACTTGTTTGGCTGCTTGAGTGGTGCGGGAAGAAAAAGGTTTTGATTACATGAACCAAAGTAGACACGCGAACCAAAACACATGTAATTTCGGTTTGGAGGTGTTTGACAGGCAAAAATCGCAGAAGGGCTAATATTGTTTTTGGTTAACTTTTTGCAAAATGCCAACTAGCTGCTATAAACTTAACAGACAGACAAAATGAAACAAGAATGTGTGCCATCATTGTACCAGATAATTATCATTTACCTACATGCCTACCAAAGAGCTTTGATGCCTACCAAATTCTACTGCTATTTTTAAACGGAAAATCGTTGCATCTGATTGACCGAAATCTCGATCAATCAAATTACACGGAAATCATTTATCTTTAAATGAACGTGTCTACTCTAGTATTCTTATTCCAACTTCTTTGTGCGGGAAACACAACCGAGGTTGTCGAGATTTGCAGTGAAAACTATTTCAGTGAATAATGACCAATTAAAGAGAGGTTATCATTACGTTTCTATGAAGTTCTGGAAAGCTTTATTATGCCGTGTCCTCGAAGAGGGCAATGCTTATACAAAACTTCTTCCGGATTAAAGACGTAATAGGAGCAGTGACTGTTAATACTAAAACGACAACATTTGCTCAAAAGTACATTTGGAAATGTGACGATCCGATGAGAAAGGATTATTGGTGGATAAGCGATAAGGGGAATTTGAGTCCATTTAGAGTAGTACCTACTCGGAAGTCAGCAACAGCTGGTCAACGTGTAGGGAAATCGTGTATATTACAGATACGGCACGAGGCGGAGAAACAAAATTTGTGAGCGATTCGTG
This sequence comes from Nematoplana nigrocapitula, assembly GCA_032274565.1. Classification (NCBI taxonomy): domain Eukaryota; kingdom Metazoa; phylum Platyhelminthes; order Proseriata; family Nematoplanidae; genus Nematoplana; species Nematoplana nigrocapitula. The sequence continues at coordinate 11,893 of JAUYWV010073894.1, read as the reverse complement.
TTGGGATAAGAAATAGCGCCATACAGTCTAGCAAGGGACGATAAGGCCATAGTACATGATATGGGACGAAATAAGTCAAAAGACCTTCTCAATAGTCGGTATAAATGAGAGGTTAGGATTAAACCTGTTTATATATTGACAGGTCAGGTCCGGTCAGATCATCCCTTGACTTGGGAGTCGTCGGGAGACATGAGTGCGCATTCATAAATTACATATTCAACAAATAGAAATAATGTTTCTAAAAATACGTATTAATTTATTGTTTTAATTTAATGGGAATAATTTCATAAGTTCATTAGTTCTTGCAGATGTAGAAAACAGCGTCTAATAAGCTAACTCTTTACATGATACTGTCGGAATTTTCCGCGCAAGTTCGTTTACGCCTTTGGGTTGCAGTGGGATGCAGTGCGACACTGAATAAAAAGTTTTCCCAATTTACGTAATCAACATGACGTAAAGTTACTACTTTTTCCTGGGTGCATTAATTATTCAAGTCATGTTTCTTTAGTTAGCCGAAGCCAATTAGTGCTGCTGATAGTCATTGTTTCTTTAGTTAGCCGAAGCCACTTAGTGCTGCTGATAGTCATTGTTTCTTTAGATAGCCGAAGCCACTTAGTGCTGCTGATAGTCATTGTTTCTTTAGTTAGCCGAAGCCACTTAGTGCTGCTGATAGTCATTGTTTCTTTAGTTAGCCGAAGTCACTTAGTGCTGCTGATAGTCATTGTTTCTTTAGTTAGCCGAAGTCACTTAGTGCTGCTGATAGTCATTGTTTCTAGAGATATCAAATAATATGTCAGCCTTTTTACTAAATTTGATTTTGGTTTGGACAGAATTCATCATCTTCATTATTTGATTCATTATTCTGAGTGACGGCACGTGAGTGCACCCATCGGATTGCCTGCCTCGTCCAACTGCACGTCTCTGCACATCTCATCACTAATAGTACCTCGTAATTCGCCACTCCAAGCCTTCAATGCATCTTCTCTACCCAGACTCTTCTCGGTCTTTATCTCACACCTTTTCTCTAAAGTTTTCCTTCAATAATTCTCTTTTTGTCCTTTCATATTTTCCACTGATCCTGAGAAGTCTTCTGTAGCACTTCATTTTCCCTTCTGAATAACTTGCGGGACAGTTTAATTCTCCCAGCCGTACGACAGTGTGGCCAAAACTATACATATAGTTCTCATCATTTACATTTTATTGTTCAATTTCCACAAAGTATTTAGCTTAACCATGGTGCTATTTCACAATGGAATACTTATCCACTCTTCCGTTTCTGACTGTGCATCTTCAGTGTCCCCTGCTCCAAAGTTATTTAAACCGCCCAACTCATTTCAGATGTCGTTTCATTTTTCAGTGATCTTCAGCTGTCTTAGTTAGTCAAACATCTCCATTCCGAGGCCTTTTGCTGTTTTTTAGCGAATCGTACGTTGTTAAACTTCTCTCCTCCCCATGTAACACCTCCTTCAAATCCATCTTTGATTTGGTCATCATTCAAAGAAAACGTTAAAGTAATGAAAATAATTACATTGAATGGTCTGATTTCTTTACCACACGTCATTAGGTCGACCTATTGTATTTATTGTGCAAAGTAGGAAAAACACATTGATGACGTATAAGTAAAATATACAGAGAAGAATATAGTTTCTACGTGTTATTGAATGCCAACTGAGATCTTGATCAAGAGTTTGTTGTAACGATAGTCAAGCAGAACAGATTTCTAAATTAAACAAATTTTAAAAAAGTCAAGTGCAGTTATGTAAACTATACTTTGTACATACATGCTGTTGCTGATCTAGCATTTACTATAACTATTTGAATTAAAATAAGGCCATAATTTCGCTATTTTATTAAACAGCTTACTTTTGAATATTTTATGCGGAAAAACGCTTTAACGTTTCCACACCAGAAATCAATCCATTAAACGAAGAAAAGTTCCATATAACGAGACAACGTACTTAAAAACTGTCCTTACTGCTTAGCTTCCAATAATGTTCAGTCTATGCGCTTACATTGACCTAAATTGAATATAGCTCATAACTGATTCAATAAGTCTACAGACTAATATATATTCATAATTTTCATATTTTTAATTTTAGAATACAGTTGACCATCTTCTCCTGAAAGGCAATCTGTCGCTTGTGGTCGGGACATCTTCGTGGAAAGAACAGTTTATCGAAGCGATCACTGTCAGTGCGGGTATGTTGCACAATTTTATTTTCTATATCAAATGTCTATTTGGCAGAAATAATTTTAAAAGTGCAGTTTTTTAAATAATCTTTATTAACGTATTTTTAACATTTGTATAATATAACTCTGAAAGATTGCCGTAAATTGACATATTTTTAGATTGCAGATGTGTACGAACCACATGCAGTGCCACAAAATAACACTTGAATGTAAACAAAAGTGATTTTAAATTCGTTGGGAATAATTCAACTGCACTTTGTTCTTATCATTGAGAAATAAAGACCTTTTTTTCAGATAATTTGCTCAACATTAATGAAATAGTTCACAGTACTGTGACAATTCATTTATGAAACTCTTGGGAAACCTTTGTTGCCTATAGTATATTTTTAATGAGCACATTTTTACTAACTCCCATACTTTTGCTTTTCGAGTATGCTGAGTAATTAGATAAAGCTTATTCTAATTAAAGTGGCAAACATGATCTTAAAGGTACTATTTTATCCTTTTCGCAACACTCTGCTATACAGGTAAATTGGGAGTGAAAGATAGACTTGCGTTATATGTGATTATGAAAACTCCTAACTCTTACTACATATAATTTTTTTCTTTAGGTTTGACATACAATTAATTAGTGTCCAACTAATTATGTTATTTTTATCGTTAAATATGTGCAAACTATATGTATATTCATTCATTTAAATCATGTTTTTGAACAAATTATCGATCTTTTCTATATTGTTTTTTGTAAGTCACGTTGGGCTTACTAATTTACCAATTATAGGATATACATAGATGGTCTGATTGTCTTGTTTCGTGTTTAGTCTATATTCGTTGTATGTGAGTAACTGATGATTTTTACACGTGTTTCATATTTTACAAAGATAAATGTTTGCTTTAGATATAATGTATAGGATAACATAGTTTTGCTTAAAGATCAAAGAGTAAAGTTCTACGTATCTAACCAAGACATATTCAATTCTGTTTTCAAACGGCGGTTGGTGGGAGAAGTAATTTTTGTTAATTACGTTTAAGGACCCACCTAACGATAATAAAAAACTACTTAAACTTCTGATGAGTAGTAGATTAGATGATCAAGGCTAAAATTTGCAGTAAAAATAAAATCTAATTCAAATTTATTTAGCGCTACTCAACAGCATGATTTCAAAAAGTGCTGATAGACTTTCCTTGTAAAAAGTAAAATTAAAATTACGTTAAATAACAACACCACAGCTACTCGTTTGTTTAAAACGGATAAATATATCTATTTAAAATAAAATTTAAATTTTGAGTATTGAAAATTATGAAATTTTGAAATAATTATTACTGAATAATTACATTCAATACGCGTCCTACATGCCATACCTATATATAAACAAATCTCCATTTTGTATATTTTCAAAGTGTCCCCATTGTCTTCTGGTGCTTCTAAACGTGACATTGTACTGTCTATATTTTAGATAATGACGGAGGTAAATCCTATATATGATAGCATTTGACAATTAACCGAGTATCTCTGTGTGTGGAATCCTAATTTTATTCCCATTATATGTGAATGATATTACGATTACCGTTATTATCAATATTTACATATGCCCATGTATATCTAAGTCATTTTACCAAAATTAGATTATTCGTAGTCAGATTATTCTAGCTACTAACTAGAAATATAGTTCAGATGTATTACTTACTACTAACTGTTCCTTTGACGTATACAGAGTACATTGGTAGGAAGTGTGTAGATTAAGAAACTCGACCTCTGTTTCCTATTTGTTTATTAGATAATCTTCTAACAAATTGTCTCTCGCTGTAGTGTAATACAAAATTGTGTTTTGCAGTTCATGAAAACTAAAATGTGTGCATTTTGATGGCATAATGCTGCAAACACAGCAGTCAATGCTTTTTATGCTTTACTTTATCGAAACAAAAAAATTACTCGCTATAATGACGCCATTTGTTCTTTCGATAACAATCTATCCCGCACTGGTCAGGTCTTTTGTTTCTCTTTTTAAAATTGAATTTGTAGTTGTGTTACATTTGTATTAAAACAAATTTATTTTCTAAACTTGACCTTCAAATGAGATGAATTATTAGTTTTCCTAATCATAAAACAAGATTCTGCAGTACTGAGTACTGTTTCAAACATTGTTTCAGAAATTATGCATATGAAAACAGAGGCACAATTGATCATATGGCTATAAAAAGAATTGCCATAGAGTTATTGTAGAAGATTTAATGTACGAATTGAATATTGAAAAGGGATAAATAATTTGCTAGTTTAGAAGGTTCAGGTGTTAATCAGTCAAAATTGGCCAGTATTAGAAATACTATTTGTTGAAGAAGATTTGAATACAAATGAAAAGAAAGCGAAGATAAAATTCATTGGTTTGTACAGCCTTTTTTCTCTGCTATCGATCGGTTAAAAAATAAATATGCGCAAATTTTGAGAAATTGATAATTGAAATATCATTTTAGAAAAGAAGCTAGCATTTCGTGCCTAGTTGTTTGCTTAGAGAAGTATTTTCCTCCTTAATGTACTTGAGCCTCTAAAATAGTCTGAGTAAACAATTATTAAACGAGCTTAAAATGTGTAATCTATTACAATGAAAATTAACTTAACATGAAAAGCAAACAGTATATATAGACTTACGGTCATTAACAGCAGACCTTGAAGTTTTGTGAACCCTAACTCTTTTATTAAGGTGTCTTTTAGTTTTGCCCATGTATACATAAATCAGTATCATCCGGACAGGTTAAAACGGGAAAGCTAATGCATCAAATGCACCAACCGTATGACCGTGGATCTATCCTTCTGGTGAAATGTTAGCATATTTAAACAATTTAAAAACATATAATCAAAGACAAACATGGAATAAAAAGTCTTCATAAACAGTCATGCAATAATATTACAACTATCTTATTTAAATTTGATAACATTTCAAAAATATAAATAATCGTATGATGGTATCCATCCACGGTAATTCAAAGACGGTAAATGTCAATATACGGTTTGAGTGACAATATACGGTTATACGGTTGGTGAGTATAATGAATTAGCTTCTAAACGAGTTGATTAGAGCGCTGGACTATGATGCCGACTGCACGTGGTATGACCATAGAAATCGGATTGCGCGGCACAGCTATTTGAATTAAAATGATGACATCTGACAGTTCACACCGTTGAAAATTGTGACCTAGAAATCATCACGCTTTCATTTAACCAAATGTTGTCGGTCGTGTGGTAGGAAGATAACGCTCTTTTTGCAATTCCCGGTCAAGGCTATGCGTCAGCGTCCGGCCTCCCTAAGAAGAGAGAAACGAGAGGGAGGCAAGAGAAAAGAGATAGAGAGAAAAGAGATAGAGAGAAAGGGAATAAAGAATGAAGATAGGAAACAGAAGCCGTATGATGTCTCAGGGAGCGCAATAATACTTTGCCTGCGATGCTCTCGTTGACCGTACTTCCAACCAACTACGGATAGACATTAGTACGTAGAGAGCTTCTCGTGTCACTTCTATAAAATTGTATATATCTTATTAGTGTGTATTAATTATCGGACGTCATACATCGTATTCTGAATTTCGTTACTTCCGAAACTCTGAAGAAGAGAATGCCAATGTTTCCTAAGTTCAGATCAAAATAAAATAATTCGGATTTCAACACTAATGCCACCTATTATTACTTTCTGCTGTGCTTAAATGCAGTTTTACTGGAATTAAAATACCATTTCAAAGAGTGATTAATTTTAGTTAATTGTGTACTAAAATATGTCATTCACAATATGCCAAGATAGAGCACAATCTGTTTCTGTGAAGATGATAGTGATAAATGATAAATTCTCTATTTTATTTAATATTTCCCCTTTGGAAACTTTATACTTTTTAAATATTTGTTTTACATTCTTTAAATTGTTTTTGTAAATAATAACAATGTGTGTTAATAAAAGAAATCTACTGTAGATTAAATATCACACTGATGATTAGGAAACAAAAACTTCATTTACTGCAGATAATATGAGTTAATTTGCTCGTGACAACCCCCCTAATGTGTTGTCAATGTTTTCCCTATTTAATATTATTCTAATAAAAGAAAATTCAGTATTTGTTTAACTAACGCTGTATACATTATATGAAGGCGCATCAAACAACAAAAAAATAATTCAGATTTTAAGAGCAGGAGGGATACCAGGTGTTTTAGCTAAAACTGAAGTGAAATAAGTAAAGATAACTTGAGCAGTTCTTCCAATTGAACGTGACAACAGAGCGAGCCACATATCAATGACACTCCAGCGCCTTTCTGGAGGACATTGTGGGAGTGTCGTGGGACCCAGCAAGTTTGGGGCTCGAAACAGGATATGGCCCCATAGCTTGAAGTCAAGGGGTGGCAGGTCAGGGGAATGTGGAGCCCATAGCACAGTGGGAAATGTGTCTGAAACTACTCGAGTAAAGCATATGAAGTGATGGGTGTCGCCCTATCTTGCTTGTACCCTTGATCTTCAAGCTGGATTCCACTACGCCTCACCACCAATGTCCTCCAGAGAGGCTGAAGTAATATCGATATGTGGTCAAAAAAGGGTCCAATGAACTTTAATGAATTTGAAATGTATACTGTATATCTGCACTGTAACGGTCAAGCGTAAGAGCTGTCTGAGTTATCTTGGAAACGTCTTTGAATTGAGAGAGCCTTAGACAAAGTGTGAAATGTGATACATGGGAAATCTGAAACTTTTCAAAGTATATAAGCAAAGTTATGATTTTAAAGTGCTGTTTATTGGAAAGTTTTAAATGTCACTTTCATTTGACTTGAGAAGTCGTCGATAAGTTTCAATTATTTAGAAAGCTCAATACCGAAATCAAAACTCAATTTCATACATCAACGACAACATCAATTAGGAAACCAATAGCGAACGCTGCTCCGCCCGTTTTGTAGAGGCGCAAACTACAGAGGAATCATCAGAAGGAGTCGGGATGGGAAAATCGATCGGCCCGCGCGCTCTCTATTATACTTTTCCTGACTACCTCGGTAGATTTTTTGTGTCGGGTCGCATACATACGTGTCAGTATATACAGGGGGAAGTGCGAGCAGATTATATATTGGGCGTTGTCAGATACATAGATCTCTTTCTGTATGCAGACTGCGTGTCAGATAGAGAGAAGTATCGCTTCAATTCATCTCTCTGAGAAGGGGAGAGAAAAGATATGACGATTAATATAATTTCTGAAAGAAAAAAGTCTATCTATCTAGGAAAGTTAGCTTTCTATTGGGACTATTTGTATAAGACGCTCGCAAATAAAAGGGGGAGGCATAGATAGGCAGAGATTGAATCGCTTGAAAGTAGCGTTATATTCGTCGTTCCCGTGTCGGTGTCGACATGATCACAGAAATGTGATTTGTGTTTTGTGCATCAACAGGTTGATTGTGGTTCTCGGAATCCATTCCCGTCACTCCGCTGAAGACCACCATGCATTGATAATTATCTATCACTGTTTTGCGCTTGAATCTGATACTATGGATTACCTGCGGGAGTTTATTCTCGTTCCTTCCTTTTCTTTTGGCTATGTTTTCTTTTCCCAGATTCCAAAAGGCTGACTTCAACTTCTTCTTCTTCATTTTCTCGCCTTTTGTGACCGACCAGAACTGGTGAAAACCCTTTCGACGTGTCTGGGTTCTATCTTCCTGATCTATACTTTTTTCTCTCTCGTCTGCTTTCGTTCCTGTCTGATGATCTTGCAGATCAGCAGAGTGTGTTCCATGGCATCGTCTTTGCAACTGCATCTCGAGAAAGTTAGTGAAGGTGACTTTCCGATCCGGATCTTGTATGCCCTGAAGATTGGGGCAGTGGCCAGTTCTTATATGATGAGCGAGATTTTTTGTTTTTGCTGTTCTTACATGTCGACACACGATTTTTCGGTGTTCCGGTATTTTTATTGATTGCTATGTTTGCGGCGTTGATTTATGAGTTTGGCATTGGCTTTATCTAGCCTCCTTCTTCTGCTAGGCAGTCTGCAGCTTTGTTACCCCTGACGGCCAGAAGTTAAATTCTCATTTGTGATGCGATATCATATTTCAAATCATTTTCTGAAAGGTTTTCTTCCATAATATTCGACGGACGGGCTCTTTCTACGCTCGTTTCAATCAGATGAAGGTTTACATATTGCACTCGATGCTATCAAATTGTTGTCGTATAATAGCCATTGATTACCAGTATGACTTCACAAATGCAGGCGTGTCGAATCATTCGTCTCTCTGAGTCAGCCAGGAAGAAGCCGGGTGATTGACAGATGATGTGTAGTAGATGGATTTGGCGAATAACAAGATGTTTGAGTTGTTTTATATATATATGGAAACATTAGGTGCCAGCAGAATTCGACCCTTAAATGAAAAAATAAAATGGGATCGTTGTAGTACATTTACTAAACTCCAATTAATCCTTATAGCTGAATTACGTAGATGTTTGCATATAGTAGTAGTTCATATAGCCGAATAACATTAGAGAGAGCGTTTTTGCTGTGGTTTAACACAGTTCGGGATTTTTGCATAAAGCATGCAAGATAATTATCATTGCAGTTTTAATTTTGGAGATATCTTGCCGCCACATATTGTGATATAGAGGACCAAGAGTGGTGCAAAGTTCCGCCGAGCTAAATTGATTCAGTTAGTGAAAAGCGAATTAATTATGTACGGCTGAGGTTAGGAAACCATAAATACGTAATTTGGAATTCAGTATACTGTCTACTGTAATTAAATGTCACGACTTATTGAGAGTCAACGAAACCAATCGATGAAGTGAAAACTTAGTTTGTGTAGTGTGCGCTACTGAATTTCAGTGTATACAGTATGTGTATAAAGTAAGTTAAAAAAACAAGTTTTATTTTCAAAAGCAATAACATTCTGCGAAAATAACAATAACAAAATCACGAAAACGTTGTCTGACAGGCAGGAAAGATTTCGTTAAAATACAATACCCATTTTAATTGGCTATCCAATAGCAGCTTTTTTTGACACTGATGTTGTCACTGTAGTAGCCTTCTACATATGTTTTTTACGTTACTCTGTATACATTTTTAAGTTATTTTTTAATATACAATTTACTCCTATCGAATTCATTTTCACTACAATGCACTACTACAAGGTACGGTACTTACTTTTGATTAGTTTGCTACATGGAAGTTGCAAATAGTGCAACTACAGTAAACTGTAAATAATATCACGCGAGTTCACGCACAATACGTATGGTTTAGGGCGGGAAATTGGTCGGATATTGATTTATCTTACAATCTAACGCACTTCCATGAACAGCCTCTGCACTTTACCTATAACGTCACAGTGAGTAATTCGCGAGCTATTTGAAAGATTGCGCAATATCAAGCTATTTATTGTTGATTAGTTAGAGTATAAATATGATTTGAGTATTTGTTTTTGACAATGATAAAAGGGATAAATTTTTACTATAAGAAAGTAAAATAGACAGTGCCTGGCTGTACGAAAGTTATCGAAACTTATAATGGGAACACAAAAAGAATATAACAAAAATTTGATATTTTAGTTATAGGATTTATCTAAGTAAGAATTAGAAACATGCCCAAATTTAGGCGAAGGTCTACAGACACTGTTTATTTCGAAAGTGAGTTAATAACAAATAGGTTGGAATACGTATACTAGAGTAGACAAGTCCATTCAAATATAAAGGATTTCTGTGTAATTTGATTGATTGCCATTTCGGTCAATCAGATGCGACAATTTTCGGTTTTAAAAATAGCAGTAGAATTTGGTAGGTTAGTGAATTATTTTCTAATACAATGATAGAACACATTCTCGTTTCATTTTGCCTGTCTGTACAGTTTATAACAGCTAGTTGCGTGCCCACTCTAGTAGGTACAATCAAACCTCTTTGGGTGTTAAACAGCGCCACTGATATTGGAACGTATAGTCACCTTTATAATTACAATAGATAGAATATGCATTGAACCTAAAGCTTTTTATCTCTTCAAAATAAACAATAGTCCCTTCAAATGTAAAAGTAGCCGCTTCAAATTTACAATTACAGCTGTAGCTACCTATATAGAAACTTGTTTAATGTACCCCGTGGTGTTACGAATATCCGGGGTTTATCAAGGACAGTAAAACAGAAGTGTACTGTAATCGATATGCCAAACAACGAATTCTTGACGAGATGTTTGGCGCGCAGTTGCACTCAACAGTGGAATCACCATTTCAACTGCACGACGATTACGTATTAGTCGAAGAACACAAAGATAACACAGCTCAGAATGCCCACACTTTGGAATTGCTTGAAAGCAACTCCTGGATTATTTTCAAAGAAAGGAGCGCATCAATACAATTGAATTTTTACACCAGAAAACTACAGGTCTGACCAATAGTATAGCAGCTCCGATCTGGACAATAACGAAGATAACCAACGTTCCTGTTGGTGTTAATTCAGAATTTAACAAGCAATAAAAATAATGACTAATGGCTGAGGCAAACAATTGAGCAACAACGCAGACACTTGACGAAGAGAGAATTCGGCAGGCAATAATAGTCCGCATGATGTCTGAATTACAAAATAGCCCAACCTATGAAATAGATATTATACTTTTAACAGCATATTCAGCGCTTCCCTTATCTACCGGGATGTTATGGAACTCCTTCAAAAATGTTGCAAAATGGCGACTCGGAGAACAAGAAATGCAATTGGTTTCAGCTTGCCCACGAGGAATCAGTCGGCCTGAACATCGACTACACATGTATATACTTGTAGCAGTTATTGTTGCTGCCATTGCACAAATCAACTCTAATTTCCACCAGCCCTTGTAGTACGTGTTTTTGGAGGTATTGAATGGTAAAATGTATATGGATTCTCTACTCAGTACATAGAAATATATTAAAACCATGCCGAGCTCAATTATCCAAAAGTTCTCAGGAGCACAGATATCGTAACATATATGAATTGACTTGAATTACAAGTGTGGTATCATGCTTTTCATCATTTCATTTTTGCCTAATGTTCAATACTTTTGTTTTGTTGCATATTTAATATACGCGATTATGTTTCAAAAGTTTAATAATTACAGTATTTATAGATTTGGGAAATAAAAGTCATTTTTTATAATTTGTAATCTTTACCTTTAAATACGAAGTGGTTATTTTTTTTTTTTTTTTTAAAACTGTAGTAATTCAAAAGTTTCTCAATGTCAAAAGTTTACGACTTTTTAATAAAGAAAGCGTATAATCTTAGATGTAGACTAAAAAGGAAGAAAAAATCGGTCCAGTATTCTGCAGTATATATGAAACTCAATCATTATTTAGCCGTTGAGGGAATATATTTTTATTGTAATTCATTTTATTTGTAAAATATCGAATATTCTTTTAGTTATGGAGATTTAATTAACTACAAAACATTAATCACGACATTTATGACGACAAAATCACAAACGCGTGAACCAATAGTTGTTAGTATTATCACGTGACATGAAATGTGCATAACATGAAAACACTCTTTTTAATCTACGTAGAAAGAATTCAAAATTTTTAACAATGACACATTTAAAACAATATGAAGCACCGCTATTGCATAATGTTTTGTTGAGAGAGAGAGTAGAGAGAGGGAGATCAATCTCCCTTGTGTCGCACACACGCCGAAATGCACCAGTAGAAAAACTAAAAAAATGCTAATTAGAAAAGTTATATTTTGAAAAAAGCCCAATC
>JAUYWV010073783.1:0-15659 GCA_032274565.1 Nematoplana nigrocapitula | reverse complement strand
CATCAGGAATGACTTGGATCTCACCGCCAGGAAAGTGCTCAACTTTCTGGGGAGGATCGGCCGCCTCTAGGCCGAATTTATGGGGCTCGCCTCGCATTGGGAGAAATAACAACAACAACAGCCGATGTAGACCTGTGTAGTTCGAAGTGTCAGAGTAGGTTTGACTGACCGTCGGAAGATGAAGTTTGGAATTTTCATGTGTTAGACTGAACATTATACTCTACTTGACTTAATACGTTATGTTTTTTGTGTTATAGTGAACGTTTAGTTCTTGACGTTTGTAATATTTTATATACTACCAATAATGTTTTGTTCAATAAATTGAGTAAATAAATAAATAAATAATTAAGTAAAATAAGCAAAGTATGTTTTTTGGAACTCAGTATAGCATCATTAACAAATATGTAAAACTGTTTTAACAGACTGTATGTAAAACGACATTGTATTTGCAAACTTATTGATTTAGCAAATTTTTTTACATATATAATACACACTTTACGTCCGTTCGGAGATTGTGATTTTGACATGCATACGTACTATTAGTGAAACACCTTCTTGAGTTTGCTTCGGACTTTTAAAGAAAGTATTACCTAATGTTAATTGGACGGTCTTAACTTAACTTTATCTTATTAAAATTGTCATTTTAGACGATTGCTATATTTCATTACGATGAATACTGATAATTATCTTGTCATACAGTGAAGTACTATAGGTTGTTGCAATGGTTTTGCTGCCACCATGGAAATCGTCGAAGTAAATAATTTTATTACATTGACAGTTTTTATTCAATATAACAACCACTGCTACAAGTGACGCGTTATCTACAGTGTTCAACAATAAACATAGCCTGAATAATATCCACACACGTATGCATTCGAACCCATTAATCTATTTGCAACCTATTTAATTGGTCGCATTTTATGACTGTGTCAAGTATAATTACCATATTACATAAAACATCAAAGCGTTAATTTTAGCGTAGTTGGCATGCCTTCAAGAGATAGATGCTTTTGCCAACAATTTAAACCCCCTTTGTATGCATTTATGCTATTTTGGACCAGTTGTAATTACTGTAATTTGTTGCTGCTTAGTTTGGAATAAAGACAATTTTCTAGAAATAGGTGATGTATTTATATCCGACATTTTTGTTTTAGTTTTGTTGTTTGAAACAATTTGATTTTCAATCGCGCGTGTATGCAATGTTTAAACTAAACTACTATGTACGATATCGCTTGTTCTCCTCTGCTGTACACAGCAGGAAAAGACCAGCTATTGCGCACAATCTACATAAATAGCGTTTAAATCTAATAATTGATTGACGGCGGTGTTCTGACCTGTATTTCGGATGAACGCCGCTGTTTCTCGGATTTACGCGCTTTAGATTAGAGAGTGGTTCGGTTGTTCATAACTTAATCAATAAGTTATTACAATATGTACTGATTATTTCTTGCAAATCAGCGCATTGAAAGAACAGTGCTTTGAGAAGAATTATATGTCGTTCCCACTATCTGGAGTTGTTAACGGAAGAAGATATTATTTGTACGATTTCTCGGTGAAATATATGACTATCTAGTCTGTCTGAAACGAGGAAAAACTAATTTATTACAAATAAACAAATTCAACAATTTAATCTAATTGGTGAATGTTCTCGAATGCTTTTGTCAGAAAATTGTCGAAGCAATTCCCTGCCCATATACTTTTAACACTGTCACCCCCCTGCCCCCAAATTTCTTTTAGAGATGTTCGCGACAACTGTGTCTTGAAAGTACATGAGTCCAGCGGAAGCACATCTAGCAACGAAGCTTTACATCCTGCAGTCTCCTCTTCTTCTGACACTGAGCAGTCGAGTCACGTGCCAGTTCAATTCAAAGGCTCTCAGGTGACCCTGGTTCAGGCGGAAGAGAAACACCACCACCACCACCAGCAGTGCTTTTCCGACTCCGAATTGGATTCCAGTCGTCTGCTGAGCAAAATGAATTCTCGAGTCGGCCAAGGAAACAAAGCTCTCAAATCAGTGAGTTCTCGAAGACTTATTATTCAGACTGATGCCGTCTGTCTCCTTCTCGTTTCTTATCCTGAATAATTGATTGATAATTTATACCATTCTTCCTGATATGTTCTACTTCAAAAGAGATCAAAATTTTAGATCGAGTAGTTTGCATCAATCTGAGCGTTGGAATATATGTCATAGAACCAGCGGCCCCCATTCAGCCACATTCTCGTGGTGGGGTGTCCTCTTCCGGCAGTCAAAGTGCTGCATTTCCCTTCTACTTTTTCTCTTTCTATATTTTCTCTCACTCTCCTCTTTCCATCTTTCGTCTTTTCCCCCCTATCTTTTCTATTTTCTCTATTTTTCCATATTCCTACCTCCCCGCCCTCAATTCACTCTTCTTTCTTTCCTCTCACCCCTTTTTGTCCTTTCTGTCTCTTTCCTCCATGAGTTTGGAAAGTTAACGCGTCCTCTCGACCAGTAATTACAACTACAGCGGCCAGCGGTTCTCAGTTAAGCGGGATAGTATTTTCGAGTTTAAGCAGCCATTTGACGGGAAGCTATTTTCAAAATAACTCCTCCAACAATCGTTTTCTGATCCTCACAAATATTTTAATCGATTAAAACAGTATTACAGAGTACAATAGTTCAGAAAAATAGAAATGTTATTTGCCTTATTCCCTGCCTCTCAAAAGTCAATACATTATCCATATATGTTGATTTAGTAACATAAAATATTTACAGAACATTATCAATAAAGTATATGCTTTTCTTTGACCTCTATCAATCCCGCCACTCATCGTGGTATTGAATGAATTAGACTTTTGTCCATTATTCTTGGACGACATCACACAAGTCATTTCATGACCTTCATTTCTCAAGGTCGCAGGTCTATAATTTTCCTAACAATACTCACTGGCCAATACTGTGTAAGTCACTTCTTGACTGATCTGACTGTAAAATCTGGAATCGTTCTAGTGTTGGAAGATCCAGTCCTGTGACTTCTTTATGGTATATACTGTAGAGTCTTCTCATCAAGTAGTCCTATTCGTACAGCTCTACTGACCTTCTCGGCACCCCGAATTCAGAGGTGGTGATTCGCATATTAAACGATTGAAATTCTAGTCACTTAACAGTTAATTTTGCAGTCAATTTTTATCTTATATTAATTAATTTTCAGATATTAAGAGCAGTGAACTACACATTTATTCGCGTTTTCGAGACCAAGTGTTGGAAAATTTTTTTTAATAATCCGAACTGTCACAAGTGCAAGGGATAGCAGCAGACATTTTTAAATTAATTTGTCCTTTAATATTTCAAAAGAAAACCGATAAGGATTTTACTTAGACTTTTTTTCCGCAAAACGTTGTTATGTGGCAAGCTGCTGAATTTTTTCTTGCTTTGTTCTGTAAACATCAAACATTGTTTTGCTTTGACAGTCTTAAGTAATTTTTTCTCGCATCTATCTCTCTTCTCATTAAACATTCAGTAGGTTTACTAAGGCGCGAAATTGGAATGATGTTAGCGGAAAGATGATGCTATGGTCAGAGGAGAAGAAATCTGTCGCGAAGTAATGCTTTCTTTCTATGGACTTGTCGTCCCCTGCTCACATTTGTTCCACTCTGCCTTGTCTCCTGTGTCATTATTTTTGAGTCATTTTCTCGCCTCCTGGAAGCCTGTTTGTTACAGGACAAAGGGAGCAGCCTGTAAGATGACATTAGACTTTACGCTGAGGAGATAATGTTTTGGAATATAGCAGACAACTGAAGCCATGTTACGTAACATCATTAGATGGGGTCATACGATGGGGTATACGTTTTTAAGTATATTTTGGCTTTGTGAATTTTGTGAAAGCTCAAGGTTAAATTGCTTTGATGAAATCTAATGATTACCCTTCTCGATAATTCATTATCGGCAATTTAATATTAGACCAGTAATAATTATGTATGCAATATTTTAATATTCAACACTATCAACAATGTTTTCTGGAAGTACCTAAACCATTTTTTGTTGAAATGAATAAAATAATAAAGAACTATTGGCATTTGCCACTTTTCCTCTTTGTCAGGGAGCCAATTCATCTAAAAAACTAACGATATTTAAAATTACAGTACATTTGTCTATATATGGCCCATTGTTGATAGAGGGCTACTTTCAAGGACGTGGAAGTATTCCTTTCGTTCCAATAATTCATTCAATGTCAAAGTGAGATGGTGGGCAAAGTCTTCGTCAGTATTCTATACTGTATAAATGAACAAAAGTTTGTCACCTTTTCATTTAATAATTTTTAATTCGATTTAGAGATTATATTGAGCAACGTTTATTGTGTTTGAGCAATAAAAATGATTTTTAAATCAATTTATTGTTTAGTTCACTGCGCAACTCGGAATTTGAATTATATTTTTAATCTTTAGACAAACTTCAAACAATGTTTTAAGCTATTGATTAATTGATTTGTGTCACGTGGCTCAAGTTGTCAGTTATCCTGAGCCTTCCGTATATAGACCACTGAAGGTTTTCCCTTGCGGTTGTCAGAAATTTGCATTTTTATCCTGCTGTCAAATTCGGGGTAACGCCTCAGCAGGAACTAGCAGATGCTCAACCGGATTTTGCTCAGACTTTGTAGTCGTTAGGAGACATTCAACTGCGACGCTAAATAAACTTTATCTCTTATACATAATGCTTTTCAGTTTCTCCCTGTCTTTTGGCGTCAGTCCATATACTGTATGCTTGGGTTTAGAATTTATATTAAAGAGACACAACTTCCGTTTAATTTTGTTGTCTGTAATTCAGGTTTTCATTGATCGTATTTGGCAGCATGTGTGGTATATTGTAGAGAATCTATGTAAATTCCAATAATGATCTATACGCCACGCTGTTTGCGCAGATTATATGGCATGTTACAGTGTTCCTCTTATCTTTAATGGATTTGATGTTTAGGAATTCCGTTAGAAAGCGTTCTATGTACATATGCGGTATAGTAGTTCGGTATGCCAGCGGTGTCACTTAATGATTTTCCCAAATACGTAATATCCGAGGACACTGATTTACAGTTCCACATTTAGAAATCAAGTGAAACAGAGGATTTAAGTTATAATATTTTACGCGATGCATCTTATAAAAAATCGCCCTCACATACGGCATAGTTATACTACCAAATAGCCTATTTTTAATGACCAGTATATTCATTTGCATGTATAAAATATTGACAGTAATTAAAAAAATTTAGCTTCGAAATAGTAATTCCAAAAGTGGAAAAATGAAAATAAATAAAAGGATTGTATGGCTTTTGTGTTTAGGTCTAAAATTACATATTTGGTAAAACACTATTTTTTGTCAAGATCGAATAGCGCAAAGGCTGTTCCTCATTCGCATTGTTTCCTAACTAGAGTCTGCTAATTCTACTCCAAAGCCGTCAACCAAAGAAGCGCTGTGTATTAAACATAAGATCTCAGTTATTTTTAGCAACTATTTTAATAGTTTTCTGGTTGTTCTTAATTCAGTGATCCAAAAGTTTGTGACACAGCACATAAATAAATTCCATGTGTAGTCATTGTGTTACAACATATTTTCGCATGAGTTATAGAAGTCGCAATACAAATTAACCAAAACGATTTGCGTTTTCGTGAACTGCGTGTGCAAGTATTAAATAACGTTGAAAGGCATGAAAAAAATGTTTTTTATTTATTTCAAATCAACTCAGCATCGTGTGATATAAATAGGTGTCAATTATGGGCTGGGAAACTTATTACATCAAGCACTGCATAGTATATTCGTGAATAGCTCGAGGGCCAGAGTGAGAAATTAGACTAAAAAGGGACTTTTAAAAGTGTATTTATGTGCATCTATGCATGTATACATATGTATATTATTCAGAAGTAAAAGCACTGATGAAAATATCAGACGGAACAGTCAATGAGTTGAGGTAGAGATTCAGTGTCTGTCTTTACAGATGTATAGTAGGCAAGTAAAGGATGTCGTTGAGATGGCGGTTAGAGAGATGGGAGCGAAGGCACGACTTAATGTACTTCGTTTTCCAGAACAGCTTTTCATAGTAGTAGGTACTGCCGAACATAGCCACAATGTGCAGAAAATGCTCAATGACATCTGCACGAAAGAGGATAAAAAGTGCGAAACTTCACTTTTAATTCGTCAGTGAACTACAAACCCCATATTGAGAGAAGCAGGAGCATCATCCATTTGGAAGTCAAAAGGGGTTTAAAGAGCTTGAAATATGCAGTGATACTACGGATATAAATATCTGACTAGGCTGTCTTCCATGCCAATTCTCTCGGCGAGCAGTTAATCTTCTTTGAGCCCTATACATTGTCTGGCATCTTTTCGATGCGACGACGAATAGTACGGTATGACAGGCTGACATTATTAACGACAGAAAACTGCTCTGGACAGCTGGAGTCGACCACAGCAATGAGGCCTTCCTCATCTGAAAAATGATTTCATCAGTTGAGCAAGGAGGACTAAAACTTCATGCGTGTCACTGTGTCAGCCTCAACAGTCTGCGCACTTTCGACAACACCGCGGTATCTGTCATTGGGGGTTTGATACAGTTCAGCTGTGGCAACGTTGATGACGTGGCCAGGACCAGAAGAGTGATTAAAAAGAGTATTGCAAGTTTTACAGACTTAGAAATAATTCTTGTGATTCCTAATTCTACTACTGTATCTAACCACCTATAAGTTTTACCAAAAGAACATAGAGAATTTGTTTTATTGACTTATACCTTACGGACTGGATAGTAATGGTAATGCTAAATGGGTCGGCGAGCCAGATGCTAGACCTTTGCATTTGACCCGCGGGCCGAGGTTTGCTTGCCCTTGCTGTAAACCTTTATCACAATATTCAGTTGTAAAGCAAAGTTATAGCTATGCCAAAACTCGAGCGTCGGAGAGCAAGAAATTGCAGTCGGCAGTTTGGAGGCTGGAGGCGAGCCCTGACACCAATGTAAACGCCATGGGATGCCACGTTTCGTCACTTGATCGCCTCATGTCGACAAATTGGACAACCGGAAGCGTCGTCACTCCTCAGGCGGTTTCAGTCTGACCCGCCTCCACCACTTCCAGTACCGCAGGGCTCCGTGTGGCTTCCTCGTCAAGTCCCCCAGGTCCTCGAAATCCAGCCTCCTCTTCTGCATCTCACCCGCCGGGCACGACCAAATGCGCTCAAGCTCAAGCTCCTCCGGCTCCTCACCACACCTCCTGCAACTGCCATCGGCTCTCTCCTTGTATCTCAGACAGGCAGCGAGCTCGCGGCTATGCCCCGACCTCAGTCTGGCCATGCTCACCGCATCCTCACGGCTCCACCCACTCTCTTAAAGCGTTGCTGTTTCTCCCATGTCCGGTCGTCTGAAAGCCGTAAGCACTACCCAGGGTCGAGCCAACGTGATTCGGCACCTGACATAGCCAGGAACACCATTGGGACCCATGAACGCCAGATCAACGAACATACAGTTAAACGCAGACTCGCACATTCTTGACTGCACTTCCGCCGAGATCTCAAACACATCTTCCTGAAAGCTGACATTAGGCGCGCCAGGCTGACTTGTTCCCAAAATTACGTGAACTGGCGCAAAGACGATCGGAGGAAGGTCCTTTTTGCGAAGGCAGAGTCTGTGTCGACCCTCACAGCTAGAGGATCCGTACTGGGAGAGAGACCTGGCAGAGCTTCATCAAAGCCCACATCGTGAATATATAGAGACAGCTGAGGTGGGAGACAGCGCTATGATATTGGACTCCATAGACTACGGGCAGTTAATTGGACCTGCTGTCGTCAATTTTAACGACAGGATCAAAGGAAATAGGTGAATAATCAGCGGTACGTAGACCAAGTCGACCGATCGTACTTGCTGCCATTTTTTAAAACGAGGCAATGCAAGACATCACACTGCACGAGTGACCCAAAACATTTTACAAGATGACATTATTTTGCTGCCTCAATCAGTTAAATTCCAGACCTAAATCCAATTGAACAATTTTGGGATTATATCAAAATTCTGACCATGAAATTGAACCCAAGGCTCCCCAAACGCGGCCCAATTAATTGCAAGCAGCGATACAACAAGTTTGACAACAGCAAATTCCACAATGGAAGATCAACAATCTTGTTATGTTTATGCACCAACGATTCCAAGCAGTGATCCTAGCGGGAGGGGGTACATTAAATATTGACTAGTTAATGGACTATACAGAATTAATTTAGATAATAATGTGAGAAATCTGTACTTTAAACTTTAAACTTTAAAATTTAAATTTTATGTTCATGTTATGTTTATTTTTCGATTGATTGTTTTTACTTGTTCAATAAACCCTTTATAAAACTCAACCAGGCATAACTCGGTTTGTATACTGCGGTGTTGCCTTCATCCTTTTCCTTGTATGTTTTAGAGAAATATTGAAATGATGCTTTTTTCTGTGCAAACATCAACGAATACATCAGATTTCATTGAAGCCTCTTGGTGTGGTTTACTTAGTAGATATATATGGCGTTCAATAATGGTAATAGATTTTCTTCAATTAGATAGTGGTTTATTTACAAGCGTACAGTATGAGTTTCAGCAAAACAAGGCGCACAGAAGAGTCCAGTGAAAAAGCGTAGCACAATGTAGAACATGATTTGGATTTATAAATTCATCTGTCACTCGTCGTTTCATCATTCCGATCTGTCTTTCTAGAACCACCAAATCCTTAGGGATTTGTGGATGTTAAGTAGTTAAGATTCCATACATACATATATTCTTATCATTTTCAATAGGCTTACCATTCATAAAACGAGCAATGTCGGTAAGGCTTAAAGTAGGCACAGCTGGATCAACATGGTTAACCAGAGGAAGGTTGATTTCACTGGTAAAAGAGGAGTAGGTGTCACTAACAGGCGTCTCAGATAAAAATGCACTAAATTCCATAATTTTTATAAGAATTGAAAAAGGCTGCTATATTATACACGTATTCCGACGGCTATATTCGCAATAGCGCAACTCAGCACAAGAAGACAATGTAAATTGGTGATATTGGTGAAATGAACATGAATATGGAGGATACACACGTGTTAAGTCCGACTTGCGTGGCACAATATCGCAGTAACGTTTTAATCACTGTATGATTTTGCATCTCTTTAAGGACATTCCATTAGTTTGCTAGATATTTTATTGGAGTTTACTTCTTTAGGTATGCGAGGAGTGGAAACGTTTATTGTGTATTCTGCCGTCGATTTGTCATATTTCACTGTAAACTATGAAACATTAATATATTGTACATTGTACATACTGTACGTATATATTAGTGTCCGGAATAAAGGCTTACATCGAGTGTATTTACATTTTACGCAATAAGCACTTGTAGATCAGTTGGTTGCGCTTTGATGGCATGGGATGGGAGAGTGTATGGGGGATAGAGCAGGAGAACCAGATTATGCGCATTAATTACCCACCGCTCACTGGTTGGGGCCGGCCATATTGGAAGTGTCGGTGGACAGCCAGACACAACGCAGGTTCAGTCAGTCAGCAGCCGAAAAACAGCTATCCGGTCAGATTTATCACAACACCGATCTCTCTCGCTGTCTTTCGCCAACCTCCTTTTCTAATCGGTCAGAGATAGATTGCCCTGATTTGCACACGGGCTCGCTGTAGGTCGTCCTCGGCCAGACAAACATCTACTGGTGTAGGCACGCCACGTCAGAGAGAGAGAACAGCAAGGGAGAGCTGGAAAGTCTTGGCAGAGAAGACCACTCCGGCCGATTTTCCTTGCATTGACAGCTCAGATTTGCTCGCGCCTCCCGTACCGTCTTCCAGAGTTGAGGAAGAAAGAAGACGAGGCAAACTTCTTTTAGTTTGCAAACAATTTATTCTCAGTTTGTAAGTGTGTGTGTGTGTGTGTGTGTGTGTGTGTGTGTGTGTGTGTGTGCGTGTGTGCGTGTGGGGGGGGGGGGAATAGTCTGCAGGGGGCGATTTGAACTAATTCATTTCCCGATTTTCTCATCTTGCTCCGCCTGATTAGTGAGTATTGCTGTTATTTGAGCAAATCTGACGGAAATGATGAATTATATTCTCCCTCCTGCGCCGCTTTCTTTCGTCTTCACTCTCTCTCAAACAGGCTCTCTATGTCTGCACGTATGTATAAACCATTTGTTTGAATCGATAAGTTACTTATTAGACGCTCTCCATTTCCCGACTTTTCGAATGTGTGTGTTCATATTCTGTGATTTTAAAAATAATTGAATCTCACTTCCACATAATATATGACTATTATCTACTATATATATATATTATGAAAATTTGTAATTGATTCAGTGTTACTTTTACTATCTCCTCAGTTAAAGTTGCACGGTCATGAATTTTGAGAATATTCCAAACGGATTAATAATTGGTTTAGTGATGACCTTATGGATTTAAAAAAAATAGATACGTCATTAATGTATGAGTTGATTAACAATGATGAATTGTAAACCAAAATCGACAAACGAGCAAATGCATAAATGGATTTCAGATTTCAGAGCATTTTTAAAGACAATGTAGTCTTTCGAAAGAGTTAGAAAGAACACCGACAAGAGTGTAATGCCTATATTCGACTATTTTATGCAAGTATATGCGAAAAAGGATGGAAATTATTTGCTCCGGCTTCTATGGTATGCATTCGTGCTACAATTTACAAGTATCTAACTTCACCCGAGGTTAATTCAATTTTCAACATTTTTAAAATCATTGTTCAAAATATTTCACGTCAGATTAAGTTGAACACGTTCAATATACGAACGAATCAATAGTTCCGATGTACGCAAGTTGAAGAGTTATTGTACAAAACTATTATTGCAAGAAGAGAATGCGTATTTAATACTGCTACAGGCTTCGAGAATCTGCGTGACCTCATAAGACATTTATTTGGGTTTGCCTATTTAAAGTGAAAGTCAGTTTTCTTTTATTAGAGTAGGTTAAATTCTAGTGTTACAAAAGAACGTCAAAGCTTCTATAAACTAAAATTAATTTTAGAATTTAAAGACAATGAAGATGGTGTAGCAGCAAAGTGGTGAATGTTCCGTGAATTATAGATAAAACAAATATCTAAACATTTTTGTGCAAGAAAAGATTACTTCTTGCCTCCTGGAATGAGGAAATCTAGAATTCACCGAAATTCAAGTGGTATACATATGGAATTTTGGCATGTTTCCCAACAAGTGTCAATTCATCACATATACATAGATGAGTCATTGCCAAAGCAATTTGCGAAACTTATCAAACCAATGATGTAGAAATACTAAAACAAAATTGAATTTGGAAACTGCATGTGACCGTATAGACATGATTTGTAACTTAGTGACTCATAATTAACCTTTTCCTTTTAAAATTTGAGGTTGTTGACATTATCACTTACTTAAACATTTATGTTTTCTATCCTTAAAAACGTGGGCAAAGTAACTTACATATCGAGCGGAATATAAAAATTCAAATTATATTTTATTATGAACATCAATATAATTGAGTTTGTCTTTCCATTCCTTCCAATTCGTGATTATTATTAGACCTAATCTATGCATACATTGTTGTGGTAGATGACTCATATAGATAATTAATTTTCCTATTAAAGATTGATTCGTAAATCTTCCCCAACGCACTGTTCATGTATGAAGTTTTGATGCATCTGCCAAGCAATCAAGCGTAATGAGCTTCCAAAGGATTAGTATAGGTTTATCAGTTAGCTACAGTAAAGGACGATGGATGTTTCCATTTCTGCATTTCATCTCAAACAATAAATTTATTTAGAAAACAAAAGTCATGCATCCTACCACCATTCCTGGAAATGAGGAAGCAGATGAGGCGGCGAGGAATGGCTCAAAAATGGATCAGAAAAATGTGCCAATCAATGTGGAATATGCAGTGGCAGCAGTCAGAAGAGACATATTGAGGAGGAAATGAGAGGAAGCTAGAGAGTCGTGGCTTAGAGAAGTCACTAGAGGCCAAGCCAAACAGATTAGGGAGCTATCAAGAAGGGAAACAGTCGCGGTGCACCAACTAAGAACAGGGAAAACACCGATAGTACGAGCATACATACACAGTATCGGAAAGGTTCAAAGCGCAATGTGTCAGGAATGTGGTGCAATAGTAGAAGACGTTCGTCATCTTCTCCTGCCACGGAGGACAACCTTCGGGCTAGACATCAGGCCAAAGATAATTGAAGACCACGGAAAGGTCATCCGGTTCTTGAAGCAAATTGGTCGCTTGTAGCGACCGGTCGGGGTCTTTGCGACCCGGGCACCAGAAATAGAAGAATAAGTAAGGTACATATAAATCGATAGTGAGAGATGATAGGGCACCTAAAGTGATCGAGACCATTCTCTCACATTGACATTTAGAAATAGCTACATACGCCGTTGGTAAATAGTACTTGGTGCATAATACCTAGGTCCATTCAGATCCCAAATCACATATGAAGACTAGCAAGCATAGCCCATATGGGGCTCCAGGACCTCTAATGACAATTTTAAATCAAATATTTTGATAGAAGAAATCCACAGGGAACAATACACTGCAGAATTGCCTTACGGTGGAAAGTCTTCCAATTGTAAGTAACTTTAGGAACGATTTTACAATGCTCGTTTTTTTACATTTTAGTAGTTCTTTTTACTTTTAATTTCAATGGATTAAAGTCATTTATATTTTTAGGTAGTCATTGCCAATACTTATTCCATCTCCGAATATCCGAATATTAATTTTTCCTTACATTTGTTCTTGTATATGGTATCTGGTATAGAATTTGGTCTTCTACTTCTGTTATTGAGATTTATTTGAAAATGATTCTTTAGTGGATGTTGAGTCCAGGTACTTTGTTATCTGTGTTAAATTGTATCAAGCAGCTTTGGCATCAATGGACATATGTATTTCAGAGAGCAAACTTTACGAAGCGTAAAGATGAATTTAGACAGATAATTTCACAAGTACAGTTTAGTATAAAAAAGATATTTCCATAAAAATATGCAATAATAAACTAATTATCACATATCAGAGCATTTAAGTAACTATTCCGTCTACGACAAAACTTTGTGTTTCCTTATTCCATCAGTCAAAATTAGTGTGTTCGAAACTTTACAGATGATGTCTTCAGTATAAACTTTAAAAATATTGCATAAAATTATTAGAACAAAAGCTATTTTAACAGACTGCTTGCTCTAGAAGAGAAATGATAATGGGTGTATAATTATGGAAACAATTAATATATAACCGTAAAGAACAAATTATCGGGAAACCAATTATTATTTAAAACCATTTTAAGAATATATACTTCAGTATAAAATGACACTGCGTTTAGAAAGCTGAGAGAGTGAAATTACTCTCATACATCAGTTATAAAATTTGTTTTTTAATCTATTCTAATAGAGAGGTTGTACGTAAATTCTATAGAAGAACGTTATAAGTGTATGTAGGAGAGCCGATCCTTCCGCTCAAGTTTATATGCGTCCTTGAGGAGATACTGCCTGGTTCCAGGATTGAGGTGTGATTTCCATCCATATTAAAATCTAAAGAGAGAAATCTAACGGAGACTTGAAATTCATAGATCTGTACCTTTATATACCCTTCCTTACACCTGTCCATCTGTGCTAATTATCATCGATAAATTTTCCAAACTCATCATAGTGGGAAAATTTGTTAAGTGGTTAGTGAAGTATTCTATTCTCGGAATTCTAGTTGACTAAAGGGCATTTCTTTTATCTTTTCTTATAATAGTTAATTTATTTATATCGTTTTGTTTGAAACTCTGCCAAGTAAACTTTAAATAACAACGGGCTACAAAAACACAAAAATGAATTTATTATTTGTTGCCTTTCATTTTCATAATAGTAAGATAGAATTGCATGTGTTTCTTCGTTTTATGCTGCAACATAATGGCGGTATTATTGCATAATATAAGTTTAGTCTGCAACAGGATTGTCATACTATGTTAAATGAAACATTGTAACTTTTTATTCTCAAAGCATTCATCCATATTACAAATATGGGCATATGAACATGCACTAAGTTGCATAAAGAATTTAAACACCCCTGTTTTCTATAGATGTTGATCATAGACGTTTTTTATTCATTAATGATCTTTTCAAACGGTAATCCTTAGAAGGTCTGTTGTCGCGTTTTCTGGTTTACTGGGACGATCGAGGGAAACCTCCTTGGCTTACAATATATAACAATTTAATTAAAGCGAGTAGGTGTTCGATGCGTTTGTTATATAGAATTCAATGACTTGTACAGTAGAGTGTAATATTGCTGAAGCACGAATTCAACTCTACCGCGTATTCATCGAGAGAATGAAATAGCGACTCGACTATACAGAATGACAACCCGTAAAAACAATATGCGGCCATGTATATATATGCAATTTAATAAAGTGACGTGCAATTGAATTGTTAATCGGGAAAATTTTAAATCATGCAAATTTAATACAATACCTTTTAGATTGGTTATTCTTTAGTATGGACTAAAACAAAATAATCAGTTAACCATAACAGTGCATATGAGACATATATATTTAAAGTAGACCAACGGTTATGTTTTGCAAATCAATCAAATTATAGGGATATCCTTTATCTTTAAATGAACGTGTCTACTTCAGTATGCCTATTCCAACCACGTTGGCTTGACCTGACTCGCTGTCAGGGACAGAATGAAAGTACGTGATGTAGAGATCTGACCAATCAACGCATTAAACAATTCTGTTGGAAACATTTCGAGTATAAATCTCTAGCTTCGGTTTATTACCCCGATGATGGAATAAACATCATACTCTGATAGAGAAATGGCTTGGATTAAAATTCGGGCTTCATCTCGTCTGCTGCCTTCCCCATCAGCATTAATTTGAATAATGCTATTGTTTTCATCTAGGGTGGACGTACTCAGTCGGCCAGTCAAGGCGGCTCTCCGCAGCATATCTGTCGTACTGGAGGTGGACGCTTGACCCGAAACGAAGACCACCTTGCTCAGCTGGCGACAATGCATCCGTCATCACTTTCTGATCAGCAGCGTCAACAAACCCAGCACAACCACATGACGGCGAACAGTCACGCCTCTGGGCACAATACGGGATCCATCCAGAGCGCGGCAGTACACAACGACCCAGGACTCGTGTGCACTTGCCCGCCAGAACTTCACCAGAGTAAGTTGTCGAACTACGCCACAGTTTTAGCCAAAATTGATTATCTCATTGCAGTATTCAAAACATATTCTTGTTCGTTTTATCTAATCTAATGTACCTGAAAAACAAAGAGACACATATAGAAGTACCATCCCTGGTGGAATGGCTTTGTAATTGATTATTAGGCGTATCGAACCTGTCGTTAGAGACTATACAGTACGGTGACGCTGGAAGGCCAAAGAACGTTTGAATGCATTGGATATCTTGGATAGTCGAATTGATGGCGGAAGACCATAATGAAAACAACATGAAGAACTGAAGTTGAAAGTGGTAGTAATGGAGAGCTTTTGTTAAAGAATTAAATCCTTGGTGATTGTATGCGTGTACGTACATCCACGGTCATCTACAACCTTTTTTGGGAATTCGATCAAACAAGCGACTCTCTGAAGGGGTGTGAGTCACTTAAGTGGGTGGCGCAAGCTGCTTGGTCTGGCCCAGCTTGAGCGGCGCTGCCGCTCGCGCTTGTGCTAGCCAGACCAGAA
>JAUYWV010073672.1:0-15408 GCA_032274565.1 Nematoplana nigrocapitula | reverse complement strand
TCCACACTGCCGATCGCCCAAACGCAATTCTTCTATCAAATGCTTTTCGGCAGTCCCCGTTTGGTGTTCTAAAGGCCCCCGAAAAGTTAAAATCTACCACTTTCTCGACCTGTCTTCCACTTATGTTTAGGTCTGTATCATTTTCGTCTGCATCGACTATCATTATTTTGGTTTATTTAGAGATTGAACAAAAATGGTGACAGAATGCATCCTTGTCTGACGCCTTTTTCCATCTTAAAGTAGTCAGAATCACCTTCATCCGTCCTTACCGTTGACCTGCCTTAATCTCTGTCCATGTTATAATTTCACTGTCAGATTCTAAATCGAACTCTTCTGAAGTTCTTTGTTTAGAACGTCTACTGTTGTTTGTAAAAGTATGAAACCTAGTGAAAATGGAGAAACAACATATAAGAGAGTAAAAATGTTCCTTTTCCAGTGGAATTGTGAACTGAATCGAATTCGTCTTTGGTCAAACAATTTATCTTCGAAATTCGTCGATATGATCGATACGAGTACATTTACCTTTATTATGGCAGCCAACTGTTCTACCACTGAGTCATCGCGTCCCTCCGACAACCAGAACAATATAGTCGTGAAATGGGCACGTGGATGTTATGTTTTTAATTTAACATTGACTAGCGGAATACAGGGGCTTCGGGTGGTAGCAATACGTGGGGGGGGGGGGGGAAGCATTATCATGAAAATGCCGCCACCTATATACTAAAATTACGCCTTCACCTTTCGATAGTGCACTAATGCCCAAATACCCAATCCACAAGAAAGTATTTTTAACACAGTATGTACTGTATAATACCTTTAATACATAGACATATATTAATTATGACTAGTTAACCTTACACGAACATGTATGTATTTTACATTGTATGTGCTTAGGGGGCACGTGCCCACTCCCCAAGAAAAAATAAAACTTACGCTCTTTAAAAAATATACGCCCTATTGAGTGAAGTTAGAATTTCTACAGTATTCACAAATTCTGACCTCTGAAAAGAGCGCCCTCTTCTATTCTTCAAACAAATTACGTCTTTTCATGTTGTGCTGCCCCCCTGACAAATTTTCTGGGACCGCGCATGAACACCTAACCTATAAAAAATAAGGGAAGACTGAAAGCCACTGATGTCATTAGGCCAAATGTGACGTAAACAATTTCACTAATAAAATAATAAGTCAATGGTGAAAAATGCGCAAAACTGCGACCCAGTGAGTAGCAAAACTATGTCCCTCTTAGCACCAAAACTGCGTACCAATGATTAGTGATCTTAACTTCAATATGCCCCTTTATATCTTACAAAAGTCATTTTCACTATTTATTTTCAAATAATATTTTTGCGCCCCTGTGAAAATATTGGGGGGTTGTAGCCCTCCCCTGACCCCTATTTTCGTTGCCCCTGTCTCGTGTCCTATGCGCCCCCTCCTCAACTCTCTCATGTCCTCTCTACGCTCCTTCATCTTTTCTCTCCTGCGCCCTCATATTTTTCTCTCCTTCTGCGCCCCTCATCCTTTTCTCTCTTACGCCCCTCATCTTTTTCTCTCCTATTCTGCGCCCCCTCATCTCTCTGATGTCCTCTGCGCCCTCTCAACAATACAATTTTGCCGCCCCTAAACATATTTTTGCCACCTCTCTTGCCAAAAGAGGAGGGGCAGCTGCCCCCTTTGCCCCCCTACTCCGACGCCCCTGTGAATACCTGAGTTTTTTTGTCAAAGGATGATGAATAGCATCAGGACACACGAAGCAAAACAAATAATATAGTATACAAAGTCAAACGAAACGCCCAGAATAGATCACATCGGCTGGTTAAAGCAATGTCGCAGGACGCTGCAGTTTTCTGATTGGATCGGTCGATGATTATTCGATCGCAGGACTGCGTTGACGGCGATTCTTTGTTCTAAATATAGCTTCAAGTCAGCCAACACGTCACCTGATTCCTAAATGGCGATTCTTTGTTCTAAATATAGCTTCCCGTCAGCCAACACGTCACCTGATTCCTAAATATGTATTGAGCGCTATTATTCTTATTATAAAACGGCAGCTTAAAGGGGCTCGATCTCCATGATTTTACTCCAGTTTATTGTTTTGTTTAGTTATGAGGACTCAATTGACAAACAGACATACGTACTTAACGATTTTAATGATGTACAGTAGAAACCCTTTGCGCTTTTAAATTTCAAATAGACTCAGTTTCAATCAGACAGATCCAAAAGAAGCAGTTCGTAAGAAAGCTTGGGGAAGAACAAAATTTTATGAGTTTTATCGAAATTCCTGTAAAAGCTATCCTCTAAGTATTAGTAGCGTCTGAAAAAGAGCTGAGATAAACGAGAATATCTAGGCCACACAAGGATAATTAGGATGAATTTATTTGCATTTTAATAAAAACATATCGTAAAAGAGAGATAAGGGGGTAGAAACA
Source organism: Nematoplana nigrocapitula (assembly GCA_032274565.1). Classification (NCBI taxonomy): domain Eukaryota; kingdom Metazoa; phylum Platyhelminthes; order Proseriata; family Nematoplanidae; genus Nematoplana; species Nematoplana nigrocapitula. The sequence continues at coordinate 12,982 of JAUYWV010073672.1, read as the reverse complement.
GAACTGTGTCGGCTAAATCGAGCTATCATTAAAAGTTTTCTATCAAAGACTAATCCGATGTTGAATCAATATTATACGGTGACTACCATATCCCAACCCAGCGTCCCGGTTGTACAGTAGCGTTATTTTCTAATGTGTCTCATAAAATAAGAGCGACAATGTCGAAATCTTGCTAAAATTCTTAGCAGACACGCATTTAACATGGTTGCTAATATTTAGACAATACGCTTAAATTATATCGTTTACTAAAGTTGGTTTGTAAAATGCATAGAAATAATGAGTGCATTTTCCGGTCAATATTTCACAGTGAAAATATTGATCGCAATTCAAAATAATTCTAATAATTTCAATTAATTCAGATAGTATATTTACACTACTTTAATTGTAGTATACAATGATGACTTTTAAATTTGTGTTCAGGAATGTCTTGCTCGACAAGATATCCACCAACAGACCGGTTTCGGGGTTATTGAGCCTCGGCAATACTGGTCGAAGCTCCCTCAGATACGAGTCCACCGACACAGATTTCTCTAAGAGGCCATGCCGGCAGTTACATCTATCTTGGAAATACAAAGTGTCTCAGAAGGGATGTTAAACCGTTTAGTATCACCCAACAGAGGTAGACACCAGCCCTCATCCAAGGCGATACCCAAACTTTCTACAGCATTACAGGTCTCAGAAGAGTGGTCCCAATTTAACCCAGCAGGCCCAACTTTCACAGAACACCACATGCCAAAGCCTAACCAAGATGTCTCTAAGCCTCGTGTATTCGCACCACCACTCAGGGTGGTCCACAGGACACCATGTGCGTAGAGGCACTGGAGGTTACACAATTGTTCCCAAGAGAAGATGATTAAGGGAGGTGAGGGTTACACTCTGTTACACTAACAATCACAATCTCAAAGATGTTTTAAATACTCCATGGCAATGTAACATGTCAGACTGCTATCATAACAGCGCTAAGGACGGCCAAAGATCACCTGCAAAACATCAGTTAATATTGCCTATTTGGTTATCAAGGGATACATTGTTGATATCCTTGAATAGCCAACGGCTTGTCGAACATGCTGGTTTGACCTGCCGTTTATATATTAAATCGTTTAATAGCAATTGATACACGTGTATGTAGATCTTATATGTATATATATTATATAGCTTCGTGAATGGAAAGTTAACAAGATACTAGAGAGGTTAGCAGTTTCTATAAGTTGTACAAATGCGAAGAAACTGCATAATTTGAGGATGAGCATACCTCAAATCCTCAAAGTATTTTTTAGTTGTTTTAATGTAGGAAGTATATACTAAATCGTCCTTCGTTTTTCCTAAAAATCGACGATTTTATCAGAAAGAAGAATTGATTTAAAAGCCCGAATCTGACGCATCTCTAAGAACTAAGCATTGCTATTTTAAAATCTGCCTAAGCAAGCAAGAAACGTATTACATATAAATCATATATTATGTACTTTTTATGCATTTTGCATTGGTTTTAGATTGGGCTAGAGGTTTTTCCTTAAAGGTTTAGTGTACATATATACGATTTTCACTGAAGTAACATTTGACTACTGTTCTTTCTAATGCCACCAATAATCATAGAGTAGGAGAAAATTTGGCGCCGATAAAATAAAAATGCAAAATCAGTCACCAACATCACGCGAAAATGGTAATTAAAATATATATTCATAAAAAACGGTTAAATAACAATATATTCACAATCTCTCTGCATCACTCATAAACAGAATCTCGACAACGGCAAAAACAATTTTCTCGTCTAATTAGATGTTGTTTGGAAACAGAACTATCTTTCCTACACACGATGGGTTTTTGATAAGACTAAGTACTACATTATGGCACTAGGAAATAGTAAAGCGTCTTGCTACTAGTGATTTTTAATCTTCCATGAATTCGAAGAATGTTTGACTGACTTAGAAAAAAGAACCAGTATCTTTATAATGCCGATAATATACTCAAATCGATTTTCTTTCTCACGCTGAATTCAGAAGTCGATTGAGCCAAAATTACGACTTAAGCAAATCGTTAAAAGAATATTAAGCCATTTGCATTAATTCCGAACTTTAGATTGAAAGCTTTGGTAATTACCCCATTACTGAGCGTACGTACGCTATAACTTAAGGCGCGATTTCTAAATTACCGATTTCGCCTGCCGTTCAGTAAAATACCAATTTGCAATGTTACACTTACTGTCGATGGCATTAACGAGACCTCAGAATTGGTGGTGGAAGTTGATGATGAAGAAACAGCTTTCGTATATGAGTGGCGATGTCGCAGAAGACAGCAATGTACAGTGCAAATCTGTAATACAGCCATATATGACATTAACACAATATTGGTAATCACACGTTTACCACATTAAACCATATAAATCGATAATTCCTCCCACACAGCGTATCTACCTTATATATAGAAATGGCATACACATTGTAAATAAAAACGGTAACAGTTGAGTCCCATTATAACCGTGTCAAAAATGGGAAAAGGGACGCCTATTTCAATGTCATTTTCATAAGTTTGCAAATTGCTGCAGCCGGAATTTTATTCAGGTTTTCTGGTTCAAGAAGCTCACTTTCAGAAACAATAACGACATTTTCAGTTCAAGAACTGCAATAGTTAAATTATTGTGTCATTTCCAGTAGAATTCCAGCGTTTCAGATTCAAGAAAATACTGCAGCATATGTAAGATAGTTCAAGAGTATGACTAACAGATTCTATGAGCGGCGTTATAAAAGCGGATAATGTTGGCACCGTCATCATCATTCCTACTGATATTATTGCTGTCGTTGTTCTAATCATAATATTTCCTTATATGCCTCGTCAAAAGAATTGATGAAGATGTCGTCATCCGCCGACAGGTCGGTCAAGATTGCCAGGAAACTGCAAGGATTCTCGGTGTGAAGTGTGACGCAGCATACTCGACAGTGCGAAGGTATGCAGAGCACGGTATCATTGAATGTCCAAGAGGTGGTGGCAGGAGACGGCAGATGGCCGAAGAAATGATCAAACGTCAAAGAGGTGGTGCCAGGAGACGGAAGATGGCCGAAGAAATGATCAATGCTGCTGTGGACATTGCGGAGGAGCATCCCGAGTTCACACTTGGCCAAATAAAAGTAGAACTGCTCAAGAAAGGCTCCCGCACAATTCCAGACGTCGAGTGTTACAGTAGTCTGTGCAATCAATAAGAAAACATGTTCATTGTGTAAGAAACTTAAAACCAGCGACAGGCTTCAGAACAATGCAAGACACACCAGAGAGCTTTCAGTCAGTGGAAAAGTAATGCCATTTGAAGAGAGTGTGTGAATAGCTTTAGAACAGCTGAATAAAATAGAGCAAAAAATGGGGGAAATTACAAAAAGCTTACTTTTATTATGTCTATACATACACCATTACTGCTTTTATTTGTTTTTAAAACAAGTTTAAAGTTATCTCTAATTTTAAACACAAAGTAAATCCTTAAGAATAGTTGTTTTAATGTTTCTAGAAGATTTCTGTTTTTGTTTTCCAACTGTTTAAATACAGGTGTCTCATTATCGTATATAGTATTCGATTTACTGTTTCACTTTTCCTGTGAAAACGAAAAAGTATTGCCTAAAAAACTAACGCCAAATATATGTGTTGACAGTTACTTTGGTATTTCTCAGACCATTTAAACCAGCCAGGCAACGCCGAACCAACATTAGGTTGGTGGTGTTTGCAGATCTATAAGTCTTGTCTACCGCTGGCACGTTGGCCGTTAAAAACGACAATTTATAAAATTTACGCGATAATAATTGGAAAGTAAAACATCCAGCTAGACAGGTCAAGCACTATGTCTAGCTTGAACATTGTTTATCTCCCACTATTTTTAGAATTTCAAGCATTCTTCTGACAATAATCACCTTGCGTTGTAAACAGATGGATATACTCTATTTTAAGATCAAATTCAATAATGAATAGATTCTGAATAAATAATAAATAAATTAACCTACAGAACGTCATTCCGAAACAACTAAAACCAATTTCCAATGTCAAACTAAAATCGACTATGAATGTACTGTATGCGTGACTTACAGTCATTTCTGCTTGGTAGGTGGAGAAGTTATTTGGATCCCACCTCCTCCGGTACTTTCCGTCTTTAGCTAATCCATCGGTCCATATCTGTAAATTACTGGTGGACACATTGTAAGTATCTTCTGTCCGACTTCAGTGGCATGTGTTCCTTAGCATTTGCGAGACTGCTACTGTGTCTCTATTGATCTTTCTTTCGCTCGATATGAAAAAAATAGCTAGGTAGTCATTATTGAGTCGAACCGCCCCTTCTGCCAGGTGCACTTACCAAAAGCTGAACAGATTTTCCTCGCGTGTTGTGTTCATGGCTGCCGTGACCATGTGAAGTTAAAACGCATCACCAACTTAGCTCAATTCTTTATACACTGTATCTACTCTCTTAGTTTCATGTTTGATTGGGAATCTGAGAATTTTATCTGTTTTCTTGATATTGTACGTATCTATTTGAAAATTTTCCGACGGTCTCAAATGTAAAGTCTTCATAAAATCTACCCACACTTCTTTTCTTTTAATTCTGTCAGAACAAAATTTAATGTAGCACCCAAAACATTTGCAGTCTCCAACTTCCGGATATGGAAACTTCTTACATCAAGCGGTCGTTGCTTTTACAAACATTCACTTGAATTTTACTATTCCTTTTAACACACACTGTGTTTATCTGATATATATATTCCTCTTCTGAATAGCCCTCTTATCCTCTTAGAAAAAGCTTTCTAGTTTTCATAAGTCTGACCTAGTTTTCAAACACCCAAGTAAATAAAAATCGAACTACTTGGTTTGCAATTCCTCCGGGCATTCTTCTTCATCTGTGTCGTGGCAAGTTCTATATTGCTGAAACAGGTAGATATCTGTCTGACTTATCGTATTAGGGAGCATACAAGAGCGATCGAAACTAAAATATCTATTTACTATTTAATACCATGAGGATATACGAAAAAAAAAATTGCCATAGCTAAGCAAGCGTTTACGAAACGAAGAGATGTTCATCAAATTGACAAATCAATAATATGGTGTGTAGCCCTTTATGGATCTGAAGCATTAACACTCCAAGAAAGTGATATGTACAATATAGAAGCATCTGAAATGTAGATATGGTGACGAATGCAGAGAATATCATAGCAGGATCGGAAAACCAACGAAGGCGTATTGGAAGAGATAATAGAAAGACGCAATTTTCTTCAGACTATATTGAAGAACTGGATAGGTTACATCTTAAGAAAAGATAAACTAATGAAATCAATAATCGAAGGACGATGGAAAGCCATGAAAAGGCAAGCTAGCAGAATTAAAAATAAAATATAATATAAAGCATAAGATCGAACGGAGTGGAGAAAATGGATGCCAAAAGCAGACAACTAGATAGGCAGATTGATAGATTTTAAAATTCGTCGTGTGGTTGAAGCTGCTGTCATAAACAATGACTACGTTATTAATTCGGATACCGGGTTTTGCTATTTGGATTCAAACATTTAAACTTACGTTTTTCTTTTACTATTTTTACTCATGATTATGGTTCTAGATTGAGTCTAAACTTGAAAAACACATAAGAGCTACATATATCAAGGACAGTTAGATTACGACACTGTACGATTACTTGTAGTTTAATATAGAAGCGGACTGAATAATGACTAGCACAAAAATGACTCTGGCGTCAGTCACGTGACGAATAGCAGCAGGATAACAGACGTACTGAGTCATTCGACAGTCATACTTTAAAACTACACGCAAATATCTTCTCGCTTTCCGGCGTCCTGACACACACTATCTATAGCTGTCCTGAATTGATTTCACTTCTGGAGAAAAAAGTTATGTGAACTGAGATGAAATGTTAGATAAGCAGGTATTTATTGACCTTTTACACTCCGCTATTCAATGGTACTGAATAACTGAGCTGTTGAGAAATAATACTGCAGATGTACTCTGTAATAGTAAAAACAATCCGAAACTACACACCCCCTTTTAGGATCAATTAAAACATAGGCGGTTTAGTCGCAGAAATAGACTGGATCAATTTACGACTTCTCAAGGAAAAGTTGGTAAATTAAAAATTAAAATGTAATTCACGAGCTTACGACTCCACCTAGAGTCATAATGATGGATACAAAATAATTAAAAAACGCAATTCATATACTGTACTTGTACAGATGAAATCAATCCACCGAATCATTCGTCCAGATAGAAATAGATCTGAGCAAGCGATAAGCAATGTTAAAATCTAAATTGAAAAAAAAACGATGTCGAAATTAACAACACCATCGGAGAACTGTTTCGTGAAAGCAGTTTCAACCACAAGACGAATTTTAAATTCATTACAATTAGAAATAATACGCCTAGAACGAAAGTTCATAGTATGGCTATGAGTCCAAACATGTTTCGATAAAGCATTGTTGAAATTGTGATTTTCGAGTGCTATTTTATGTTCCCTAATACGACAGTTCAGATCTCTTCCTGTTTTAACAATATAGAATTGGTCACAATTATTACAATTTATACGATAAACACCTGTTGAAGAAGATTGACTGCTAGACGCATGAAAACCAAGTTAGATTTTAATTTATTGGGATAATAAAAAACAAGGTCAGAAGTATAAAATCGAGAATGCTTTTTAAAAGAGGGGTCATTAAGAAAGGGAATTTAAGGGAAACACAATCTGCTTTTTTAAGGAACAGTAAAAATTGTGTAAATGTGTGCAATAGCAACGACCTGGCATGTAAAATCGATTGGGGTCGGCTAGCTTCAGAAGAGACCGCTTAATGAAATAAATTTCCCTATCCAACTGTTCGGGACTACAAAGTTATAGGGCACGAAGAAATCAACCGTGTACCTACTACGTTGATGTTTGTTCCAAGAGAAAGAAAAGAAAAGAGATGAAGATGGCAATTGGAGTATGTAGATTTTATAAAAACTTTAAATTTGAGACCTTTATATGATTTGTAAATCATGCTTTCAAGAAAAGGTATAGAGTTATGCATTCCCATGTAAACGTGAATCTAAGCTTGAAAAACCAAAGATTTGTCCATAAAACGCATCGTTAAAAATGTTTAAAAAAACTATTACAGGAAACAAGACGAATAAGATCTAAAAACAATCAATGATGATGGGTAGATTTGGATTTAAGTTGGAAAGATTGACACGAAGAAAATCAAGAGTGGTATCAAGAGCGATATTCGGAAAACGAGAAACGGCATGTAAAGAAGTATACTGTATTTAAAAGAGAATTGAAGGGAAAATTCTTAGGTTTTTCCAAAAGGTCAGAACTATGTTCAATGTGAGAAGTAGAGAAATGACCAAGACCGGGAGAAAGAAAATGGGCAAAGCGTTTTGCAAGCTTGTAAGAAAGGGAATTGTAGTGAGACATTATGCGGTCGATGGGACAATTAGGTTTGTGAACTTTGGGTAATCCATATGTATATAGAAGATTAGGTATGTTTCTGGCTTACCCAAAGTTCACAAACCTAATTATCCCATTCACCCCATAATTCCACACTTCAATTCTCCTTCTTACAATCTTTCGAAACGCCTTGCTCATTTTCTCTCTCCCGCTCTTGGTCATTTCTCTACTTCTCATATTAAATTCCGTTCTGATCTTTTTGAAAAACAAAATAATTTTACGTTCAATTCTTTTTTTAAATTTATTTGTTTTGGTGCCGTTTTTCTTTTTACGAATATCTCTCTTGATTCCTCGCTTGATACCTCTCTTCATACCTCTCTTGATACCTCTCTTCACACCTCTCTTGATATCTCTCTTGATACCTCTCTTCATACCTCTCTTCATACCTCTCTTGTATCTCTCTTGATACCTCTCTTGATACCTCTCTTGATACCTCTCTTGTATCTCTCTTGATACCTCTCTTCATACCTCTCTTCATACCTCTCTTCATATCTCTATTGATACCTCTCTTCATACCTCTCTTGATATCTCTCTTGATATCTCTCTTCATACCTCTCTTCATACCTCTTGATACCTCTCTTCATACCTCTCTTGTATCTCTCTTGATACCACTCTTGATACCTCTCTTATATCTCTCTTGATACCTCTCTTGATACCTCTGTTGATACCTCTGTTGATACCTCTCTTGATACCTCTCTTGTATCTCTCTTGATACCACTCTTGATACCTCTCTTGATACCTCTCTTCATACCTCTCTTGTATCTCTCTTGATACCTCTCTTGATACCTCTCTTGATTTTCTTCGCGGCAATCTTTCCAACTTAAATCTTAATCTGCCGATCAACACTGATTCATTTTTAGATCTTATTTGTCTTGTTTCCTGTAATAGTTTTTTTCCATTTTACCGGAGCTTTTACGAACAATTTTTCTTTGTTTTTCTTTGGATAACCCTATTTATCCCATTTTATCTGATTTATTCCTTAAACATGTAGAACGTGATTTAATCCCTGATTTTTCTGTCTCGAAACCTCTCTTATGGTTGCTATCTTCATTTCTTTTTATTTCTTTATGCCCTCAAACTTCGTAGTCCCGAACATTTGGATGTTGAAATGTCTTTCATTAGGTGGTCTCTTTTTAAACTATGCTACCAAGATTCGATTTTAGACAAAGTATTTTACAGGCCCGCCATTGCTATTACAAACATTTACCCATTTTTACTGTTTTTCTTCAAAAACAGATTGTGTGTCTCTTACATTCCCTCTATTAATGACTTCTATTGTAAAAGCTTTCTCGTTTTTATTATTCCGACCTTAGTTGAACATGCTTTCATTCAATAGTTCTCCGATCGTATTATTAATTTGTACACACCGTTTTTTTCCAATTTGGATTCGAACATTGCTCAGATCAATTCCTGTCCAGCAGCACGATTCAGGGGACTAATCAGATTGATCTCTTCTGTACGTTTTTAATTATTCTGTATACATGATTGTGACTGTAGGTAGATTAAAAAACTCGTGAGTTACATTTTAATTTGCATCCATAAATTGCATTCTTAAATATCTAAATTTCGTATTTTCTTTTTACTCTGAGATCAAAGCCACGGAAGAAACTATTAAGTACGTTTGTAATGTATTTCTTGTAGACATCAATGTATGTAGCTTGCCTAATTTACTGGAATACTAAGGCAATTCTTGGGATTCCATTTCTATCGATTCGATACTGTGTATACCGATCTCAATAACTTCCATCGTTTGTAACATTTTAATTCCCCGATGTCCTCCACAAACTGCAACAATAATTTGGAATAATCCAGTGAATGAAGCCTGTACAACACAGAGCAGGACCTTTGAAAAATAATAAGCCTTATTGTTCATTCATTGTGTTCCCATTAAGTAACTGATACTCAGAGTGGTATATTAAGAAGTACGACCACAAAGTCAGAAGGTCAGACTATGCAATTCAAGATCAAGTCAAAATTCCAGTATAGCAAATAATTTAGCGGCTGCCATGCACAGAACTGAATATGAAGCCTACGTTTAGTTGATAATGCCCTACACAGCTGCCTGTTGACGACAGAGAGAGACAGAATAGCAGTAAAAGTGGAATTGTTAACTCTCACACTCTAAATATGTCGGCCTATATTGCTAGCTAGCGCAACTTTAATGAAAAATATTCTTTTGGAAATTTGTATGTCTCCTGATATGTCATGTGTGTTTCAAAACAAACGTTTGTTTTTATGTCATTTTGTCACGCAGGGATGAAATGTTTATGACATAGTTCTAATTTAATACAAAACAATGCGTAGCGTTCAATGAATGTGCATAGTTATCAAATGCAGCCATTTAACAACCTGTTTCAGATATGTAGCTAATTTTCAGAATTTAATTTACACGGAAAATTGAAGTGCTTGGTATATTGACATAATGATTTATGCCATTGAGTGGACAAATTGATTTAAATTTGAACTCTATCATCTCCTGTGAGACACAAAACAATTTAAAGTCCGTTTTACCTAAGAATATTTTGGAAAACAAAAACAATAAGATTTTCCACATCGTTTTATTTCTAAAAGTCGACACGTTTCACTTACATTGAGCATTTTCCAGCCAAACTGGTAAACCATTGACAATTTGAGAAAAAATTACGATGCACTACAGTTGTTCAGAAGGTTATTTAAGGAAGGTAAAAATGTTTGATGAGAATAGCTTCACGAATAGACATTTCAACCTCATCATTACCAGTCGATATGATCTTAAATCTTGAAGAAAGGTTCTCACTACAATCATAGCAGCTATTTAAATGATCGTTTGTGTTCAGCAATTCTGATGGCTAAGTGGATTTTGTGCGTCCTATATAGAACGTGTCATGATCATTATAACATTTAAAAGATAACTTCAGATTGAGAGAAACTGGGTCAAACAACCCTAGACTTCAGATTGTGAGAAACTGGGTCAAACGACACAAGACTTCAGATTGAGAGAAACTGCGTCAAACAACCCTAGACTTCAGATTGTGAGAAACTGGGTCAAACGACCCTAGACTTCAGATTGTGAGAAACTGGGTAAAACGACACAAGACTTCAGATTGCGAGAAACTGGATCCATGCCAGAAACATATGTGCCAAACTTAGTTGTTCTGAAGGCAAATTGGATGGCCATGGTGGACTTGATAGTAAATGTCTTCCAACCTTTTGCAAGATGTTGAGTATGAGAGCCAAGATAGAGCAGGCAGAAAAATCCAAGTCTGAGAAGTATAGTGTCAAGTCTATCGGAATGGGATGGTTGGAAATTTGTTTTGTTATTATTCTTATTCACACAAAGCCGACAGAAACAGGTGAGGAAATTATTCACTGTGAATAAGTTAGCAAGAACTTTAACCTCATTGGAAAAAGAAGACCAAGAGGAAGAAATGATGTTGGCTTTTCATCAAAATTTAAGATCATTTCAATTGCCAATGATAATGTTGACTTGTCTATTCCTATCGTATCCTAAAACTGTCATAAGTTTTTTAAGCTGTTTTTCATTTGATAAAAATATTATCTACTGTTTTGTTTGTATGTTATAAATGATAATGTTTTTGCTGTGTATATATGTTAATTCACATTTACCACTTCGTCTTAAAAATGCTTCATCTAGGCAAAACATGTCAAATTTTATAAATTAAACGATGTGGAAGAAATTAGTGTATTCAGTCCTGTTTGTTATTATCTTTTAATCTCCCCCAACAAAAACCATAGTAAGTCCTTGGAAGATTAGGAAAAAAACTGGGAACTAAAAGCTAAACAAAAATGTCCGTTTTCACCGAGGAAGACAGACGATGATGAAGATAAATTTTGCCTAAAACCAAATTAGTCAGTTATTTCCCGGTAAAGTCTTTATATATTGCCAAGGTCCAACTATAATCAATCTCAGGGAACAGCAACTGAACGGCAGCGGACAGCAAACTAATAGCTACATACAATATATGCCTAAACACTCGAGTTCGTCGAGTTTGTTTTACCATAGTTTGCCTATATCTTTATACTAATTGGTTGAACGCAAATGAACCTGGAAGACTTTGCACAGCCTCTCCCTATAGACCATACAAAACTTAAATTGGATGATAGATGACCAGATATAATTGGTACAGGCAGTCCTAGACGATCAACAGATCACTTCAGATAACATCTTAACTAATTGTACATGAAGCCTTTATTTTTATTTAAATCAATCTTATTACATGCTTGCAATTTTAATTAAACAAAAACTATTCGCTCAAAAATTCCTTCAAACTTTGCCGTCTTCTCGTGACATTTTTTATGAATGGCGTCTTTAATCAGTCGACTTTTTCCTGCATGACTTAAAGACGTTTATCATCATTTATTCTAATCACGACCTGTTCACTGTAACAGCGCGGCGCGTAAATAATTGTTACTGTATTTTATAGATCTACTGATTCCAATTTCAACCCAATAAACATCTTATAAATTTCATGATATTCTCTCAGTACAATTTTCCATTTATTACTTTATAGCTAAAAATGAATCCCAAGTGTACCATGTTTATGGTTCATTTTTATTTTGTATCAGTTTATTTTCTTTTTCAATTGTTTCATTATTTGTACCCTTCATTAATGTATGCAATCTATTTATTCCACCACATCGTTGTCTATCCTTGGTTTAAAGACGTTTGAATGAATATACTAGAGTCGCCACGTCCATATTAAGACGGAGGATTTATACTGTATTTAATTGAATGTTCTTTCGGCCAATCAGAAGCTACGATAGGCAGAATAAAGCGTTTTGTTGTTTTCTTACATCTATGGTAAAAGTAGAAAAATTGATAAACGAAACCTGTAGTAATAATTTAGTAGTTAGTCATAGGATATACACGGCGCTGATACAGAACAAGCACCCTTGTTTTCCCTAATTTACTATTACTGCAGCTATCCAACTTATTGTACAAAGTTATTTAATTTAATTATTCTAAAATATCTAATAAAAATATTGCTAAAAATAATAAAATTATTATTTATTATTATAATTTTAAATACTAATAAATTAAATTTGTTGAATGACAAACATAATTCACAAACGTAGAAATCTTAGAGTCTTTCCCGGAAATCTTTCAATCACAGAAGGTGTTCTTCTCTAGATTGTCTCACTCAGAGACAGAATAACTTTGTACAATCAGTTGGATTGCTTCAGTAGTAGTAAATGTGGAATAACATAGAAAGCGTTTGTTCTGCACTAGCGCCGGAGATCCTATGACTAACTACTAAATTATTCCTCAGGTTTGGATTATCAATAGTTGACGTTAGAAAACAACAATTGTTGTATTAAATTATGGTGGAATAACGTTAAAATGAATTACTCATGTACATGCTTTTACGTGCCTACCAAATGCCTCGCCTGGTCTGATAATATTAAATTCATTTCATTAGTGATTCTGTGACGAGATGCGCTTAGGTGCAGTTGGACCAAAGACTTTAAATAGATTATCTAGACGTCGCACTGCGGGGAATTCCCCGTTGTTTCGCTTTCCAAGTTTCGTTT
>JAUYWV010073561.1:0-15661 GCA_032274565.1 Nematoplana nigrocapitula | reverse complement strand
TTCCAGTACGCCTAGTAGCAAAGTAGGAGAAAAAGAAGAGGAGCAACGGGCTCAAAAAAGGAGAAACGGAGAAGGGGCATGAATAGGAAGGCGGAGAGAGCGCAAAAAATGAAAAAGGAAGAATGGTCATAGTTAGGAAGAAGACGCAGAGGGCGTGTATTTTTAAAGGCCCAAATCTTAGTAGGCGGGGCCACGTGCTCCCCCCCCCCACGTTTGCGCCTATTTACGGGGTGAATGTGCCTTTTTTAACTTGGACCCCCCTCGAGAATTTTCTGGTTGCGCCACTGATATGTTACGTTTTATTTTATCTATCCAACTAAATTTACTTTTTGCGATTTTTTCTGTACTAGATTCTCATTTTATGTACAGTCCTGTTTAACAAATACACACATATTATTATTATTATTATTATTATTGGCTAAGCGATCTATGTCCGCCTCAATGTTCAAAAGAATTGAAAGATACCCTATTCTGCCCGATTAATTCATTAGAACAATACCGACTGAATTTCTAAACTTATTCGCCGGAGAAAATTGATTTTAACAAAATTAATTTAACTAAATAGCCTTAAAAATTCTAAAATTGACTGTGATTGGAGGAGAGGTTTTCGCACCGCCATGGTATAAGCTACAATGGTCTGATCAGTGGGAAACCTTGACTATGACTTGCCCAGTAAAATTCTGCGTCAAATGGTGCCTAAGTCGGGATGATAGCAGGGGCGTGTGCAGAAAGAATAGCAAGGATGGGTCGGAACTGGAAGTCGAGTTATCATCCCAAGAAAATTTTGAAATTTTAAATGCGTTTCCTTGCATTGAGGCATATTACGATAGTACTTAAAATCTCAAATATATGACAGTTCAATCACTAGAAATGAAAAAAGAACATTTAAAAAAATCTATTTTATTGAAAGGTTTATAATTAAATGCAATCAAAAACTTACAAAAAATATTTCAACAGGTTCCATACAGTTTTGAAAAGAGGCGGCGCGGATGGGCCCAGACGAAGCGCGACACAACCTCCTGCGATTTGAGTTTAAGGTCGTAGTTTGAAATCATGAGGACTAGAGCAGTAGAGCAGAATCACTACAGCAGCTTCACAACTTGTCACGGGCAGGAGGCAACCTATTTGAAGAAGGCCGTAGATATTGGGAAACAAGTCTTTGGAACAATGCGCTAGGGCCTTGGCAAAGTAGGTATCGGGCACCTCTACTCGTTACCCGTCACTAAATCGTCCACGATAAATCTATAGCTCTATTGTAACGAGGAAAGTCTTCTTCGTAGATGGCCAGACTTTTGAGGGTTTCCTCGTCATTTCCCTTATCAATTGTGATTAATACCACGGGTATAATTCGCATATATGAGCCGCGATGGTGCCGGTCGTTTCATCCGGAAAGCGCTCCGTGCGTTGTTGGTTGACGTCATCTATGAACGGAATTGCGAATGGTCTTTTCTAATATTGGTTAGTTGTCTCAGCCGGTTCTGTCGACCTGTAGATGAAAGCTCCGCATTTCATCACATAGTTTTGTTATTGGCTTAATATATATGTATAAAAGCAATTATCTCTACTCTAGGCTTCATTTTCATTTGTGAGCTGGGGAGGGTCCTGACCCCTCGGACACACTCCCTGGACACGCCCCTGAATAAGTACTGCTCACACTTCTATTACTTGCAGCACTAGGCACGGCAGACACGGCCAGGGCTGTACCAATATTTGCATATGCAGCGTCCTTTACATCAAGTTAAACCTCTAATTTCTACGTAAAAATAAAATAAACAAATTACGTATACGTGTGCGTGTGTTGCCTAATGCCAACGTGTGGATATTGTTCGTATATTTCCTATTTACTGTTACGCGTTTATATCTAAAATAGACAGGTGAGGAGGAAGTAAATGAACAATGGTTCGGCACTGGGTGTCGGGGACGCAACCTAATTGATTAATCGAAAATGTGTATTTTATAAAAATTCGTGTTTAAAATTAGATTTAGCATGACCAAAATTAACTCTATAACATGCGTTTGCATCACAATACAACTAGAAAGTCTAATTGCCGCGATATGGATGTAATTGGAAGAGTCCGATTGCGATTATTGTCTATGCGAGTATCATAAAGGCGATTGCGAAGGGAAATCAACCGGAAATTTTTCATTGTATCAAATGGAAATCTTTTTAATTCTATGTCCTCCTTAACATGACAAAACATGTCAACGCAGAGGAATCACTTTCAGACTATACATTCACCAGAACACCGGTCACATATCAGATGCCGCCTCTTCTGTTCCTCGCCTTGTTCTAATAGGGGACTGGTCCACCGGTAAACCGGTGTCAGGAACAAAGCTAAGGCAAACACTTTCATCAACGAGTATGCATCAATCAACCACCCACAACTAAGGACGTAATGCAGGGACGAGAGGGATAGAAACCTGAAACAATTCATCAATAAAACCGAAAAGAAGGGTTGTGGTTGCAACAAAGAGGGATTGTGTAGCCCATTCACCATGGGTCAGCTGAAAGAACAAATTAGAGATCTACACACAGGAAAAGCACCAGGACCGGACAAGATCACCAACGAACACATTGAACATATTGGAAGTAAAGTTAAGAATGAACTGCTGGAAATGATCAAAGAATCTTGGGTGGATGCTGCAATACAGAACGAATGGAGAGAGGCCATAATAATACCTAACCTCAAGGCGGGAAAAATCCAAATGAACTGGGGTCTTATAGACCAGTTAGGCTAGCCAGCACAGTGGTCAAACTGGCGGAAAGACTGGTGAAATCCAGACTCGTGAGAGAAGGCAAACTAACTATCTAACATCCAAGCAGGATTCAGGAAAGGAATGGGCACAGAGATACAAGTAGCGCGAGTAGCCCAGTAGACCCATAACTGTCTGCAGAACAAAGTTAAGGCCAAGCACACCATCTTGGTGGTCTTCCACCTCAGCAGAGCGTATAACAGGACGTGCAGAAACAGTCAGTAATTTCCTGAGGGACCGGAAGGCGAGAAACCGCATTGGAGTTGACTTGACCAAGACTAAATATTTGAGACACGGACTACCCTAAGGCTCGGTTCTAGTTCCTATTCTGTTTACCATCTTCATTAATGACCTGGAAAAATAAATACCATTGGAATGCTTGGCATAGCCTTTCGCACAAAGAACAATCGTCAGAGTCGTAGCATGCTGCAAAAGGTTCAAGATAGTGCTGGCCGGGGGAAAATGCGAGGTTCGATCTCCTAATAACATCGGACGCTAGGAAATCGAACAAGCAGCAGTTTAACTTGCAGATCGAGGGGACCCCCAGTGAAAACCACCAAATACCCGAAACTTTTGGGAGTGAACTTCAATGAGCTCAATTAAAATGCTGGGAATGAAGGCAACAAACAGGCCAGTCTGCTCCAAGTGCTTACAAAAAAAGATTGGGGTACAGCGAAGAGAGCCTCAGGGCCGAGTATATGGGCATGGTGAGAGCAAGTCTAGATTACGCGGGAGAGGTTTTGATGGGAGGAGCATGCATGACGGCGATTTGCCGAGCGGAGATGATACAAGGAACGGCACTTAGGGCCATGCTTGGACTGACAACGGGAACAAAGTTGCATGTGCCGAAGCCGGAGAACTGCCCATGGGAATAAGAGGAGTTATGCTAGCGGGGCAACTCTAAGAAAAATGTCTGAGAATTGACAGATACCACACTGCAAAGAGAAGAATTGCAGAAGAAGAATGAGACAGAAAGAATATCTAAACAACCAAGGAAAGGTGAAACCAGTCTCTCAACAATCAAGGCTTGGAAAGAGAAGGCAGACAAGTGGACCAAGGGAGTCGAAAACATCAAGAGAAATAGAAATGTGAGGTACACTAGTGTTCCAACATGGGAGAAGACGAAGAAGTGAAACATCAAAATCGAGCACACCCTCATCAAAGAAACAAGGAAAGAATACCCCAAGGAAGCGAGACCAGAAGCAGCAGAAGAAATTAGTGGCGCGGACGTAGATACGTGGACGGACGGGTCGGTAGGAGGAGGAATAAGGAACGGAGGAGCAGAATATATGTACATATGTGAAGATGGGAGCGTGTCGAAAGAGGCTACACCGGCAGGAGCATACCGCAATAGCGTGCAGGCGGAGGCGGTGGCGATGCTGAGAGTGCTGAAGGAGCTGGATACGAGTAAGTTTTATGAAAGGAGACAGACAGCAGAAGCCTGCTTATGAGACTCAAGGGGGCCTTAACAAACAGAAGGAGGAGACCACGGACAATATTTGGAGGATGCTTGCGAACCTGTCTAACAGAAGCAAGAAAGTACATATCCAGTGAGTGCCCGGGCATGCAGACCTTTCGAGCAACGAGGACGCAGACGGACTGGCAGAGCTTGGGGCAAGAATCGATCAATAGGGATCGGCGGTGACGTTCGACGCCACCAAAGCGCTTCTTAGAGAAAGAGCCCAGGGGACCTGGAGGATGGAGCTCGAGAAGGAAGTAGAGGAGTTCCGAACAAGGAAAGTGGAAGGACTGGGATTGGACTTGGCGGAGTGCTACATGGAGGTCAGCGAGGGAGGGAAGAAAGTAAAGAAAGAGGCTATTCAGGACTGTCTGACATAGAAAGAAGAACCTACCATCAGCTGAGATGCGGAAAGTGGACCAAACTCAAAGGTTACATCCGCTCGATGAGAGGAAAGGAGAAAGACGAGGAGAAATGCCAATGGCGATGCTCGACCACCTCAACGTGGTGCCTATGTGAAACTCCTGCAAAGGAGACAAAGAGTCGAGCACAATCCCGCACCCCGCCGGGACCTTTTATCTCGGTCCAGCCCTGGTGGGGTTCCTGGGGGCTACCGGCCGATCCTTGTGAAGCCGGGCCATGGAGGACGACTCTACTCATGGCTTGAAATGAAGAAGAAGAAGAAGGAGAAATGCTCTGAGTGCAGAGTCACACAGACAGCAAAACATCTGCAGCTGGAGTGCGGACACCCAGAGGTCGCGCATTCGAGAAGACTGGCGTGGGGTCCCAACCCTAAAGCGCCGGATTGCTTCAAAGATGGCAAACAAACTGATGAGGTTTTCGTAGATAGTACCCGGCTATCTCCTGGCGAGGTGATCCAGCTATGGTTTCCGCAGCCGACAGAAGAAGAAGGAGAAAACCGGGAAACAGTAGCAGCATGCTTATGTAGCAATAAAACAATAAAATAAATAATAATATGACTTCGCACGATTATTGATCACAAAACAAATTTAATTAGGGCATATTTCATTTTGTTTAAATACTGCTCGATTTTATCGATTTCGCTTTTGTATGTGTACAATGCAATTGTGCGATTCGTTGAATATATGAAAATAAGTTTGGTTTGGTCGCTTGATTGGCAATCTCTTTTGTTGCAATGGTTTTGATAAAAATAAGAAATATCGACTGGGACTCATCAGTCCAGTCTGTGTTGGGTTAAACTAAAAATTTTGATTCTACATAGAAAACTGGAACAAATTTTAAAATTACTTGACAATTAATTGTGTTTATTTTTCTGAATCCGTATAGTATTACAAATATTCAAATTCTACGCTGATGTCCTTAGGAAGCACAAAATGCGCACTTCAACCTAGGAAATTTTGATATATGCTTCGGAAATAACTTTTGAACAGTTACTTGTCTAAAATTATTAATCTGTGGACATAAGTCGCGTTTAGTAAAACTAATATATGTATATATAAAGTGAATTGTGCGTTCCTCCGGATGTGTTTTACCTTGCTTCAATCACATTTTTTTTAAATTTATCAATTCATTTATAATAGAAAGAAAAGCTTTAAATTAGTTAAAACCAGGTAAAAACATAGGATATTTAAAAGCACATTCTATACGGTTAGATTTTACTTTTAATAAATTTAGGAGTAGAATACCTCGGAATATATAAGTAAAATTTGTTACATTTCAAGAGATCCCGGTTACTGTGGTATATTTATGACTAAGAAGGTTTTTAAGCCCATTATCCCCTCTTGGGGTGACCCCGATTTGATCCAAAGAAAGTATTTCTCAAAATAATTCTCCTCTCTGCTTTTTCTTACTGAATCATCAGAATAAATTATTTATTTGAAATTTTAGTTGATTCCTAATATTTTATTACACATTGTATCCCCGAGCGAAGCCGGGTATCTCCGCTAGTGTCATACTATAATTCACACGTGGTTTTCACTGTAAGAAACAGTTCAAAGTAGATAGAAAAATGTATTTCCTCTAATCGAAAGATTTGTGATGAAGAAAAGTGTTTTTACTCAACAGAAAGGCAGAATTACCTTCTATCAAATATACTAATATTTTTCTGATTTACCCACATTCAACAAAAATCATTGCTTGATTTTTATTGTAGATTTTCATATATTCATTCATATTTTTTTCAATAGTTAGCTAACCCCGATTTTTAAGGACTACTGGAATGCCAGGACAATCGATTTCGCTTTTAGTGGTAGTTTAGCTAAGCGGCCGATTATTCACCCATAAGAATAGTTAAGATGATAGAAATAAACGCTCATCACATTGTTATCTTATAAAATTTTTGAGAGGTATCGAATGGTGTCAAATAAAATTTCATTTGTCCATCCCCTGACCTCCAAAATTGATCATTTTGAAGCCCACTTTTGTGGAATCAAAATTAAAAAAGGTATATTTTACTCAGACGCTTTGATAGTATCACTTTTTTAACCAAATTTTAGACAGGTTATTCGAGCAATATAGCATGTTACACAGCAGTACTCAAATGGGAACGAACAAAAGGCGGAACTAGTTGATTAGAAGTAAATTACTCATATACTGTAGCCAAAAAAATAGTCTAAATGTAAATTTGCTTATATTTCATATAGTCTTTCTGCTTTTTGTTTCCCATTGAGTACTGATGTAACCTGGTATAATGCGCTCAAAAGGGTTGTTTAAAGATTTGGTGAAAATGTGTTCGCTCTTTAGACGGATATTAGTGGAATTTAAATGAAAATCGATACTATCAAAGCGTTTGAGTAGAATATATATTTTTTCGAAAATTTCAAATTTTGATTCCTCAAAAGTGGCCTTCCAAATGGTCACCTTTGTAGGTCAGGGAATGGACAGCTGACATTTTAACTGACACCATGAGATTCCTCACAATGGTTTGATTAAATAACAATGTGATGAGAGTTTATTTCCATCGTCTAACTATTTTTATTGTCGGTAAATAATCAGCCTCTTGGCTAAACAACACTATAGTAGTAGTTGGCCGTCTTGATATTCTAGTAGTCCTTGATTTTTGTTAAAAATTTCACGGTAAAAAATATGCGACCAGTTCGCAAATGAAGAATAGGTAATGGATACATAATTTTACTACAACTTAACTATCTACTCGTCTTCTACTGTATAATTAGTTATGACGACCTGTTTTAATGGTTTTCTGATTGGCCACTAGCGGCAGTGAGTAGCCCTATGAAACCCTAATGTAAATAAAGGCTACAATCCTACAACATTTCCTTAGCAACGGTTGCTATGGCTACGTGCACTGGGTGAAAATGAAGCTGAAACTAATTCGATTGCTGAACAATCTAGTGGAGTCATTTGAGAATTGCATGCCAGATCAAACAACCAATGACACCTTCTACGCCGTTCATAAGTTGCTACCCAGAAGTGCAGAGTCGTAGAGTGGAGTGGAGCTAATGAAGGAAATAATGGAATGATTACCGATGCAGTGAAGTCCCTGAGTGGAGATGGACAAGTTGAAACGTTTTCAGAACATTTCAGGACACATCTTCTGATCTCTGTCAGAATGACTACACAATGCAAATATTTATTGTTTATACGTCGTTCTTTTTCGTAGCCTGTTGACAGAGTTGACTGGGTGTCTATCGGTTCGCTATATAACTGCTGGGATACAGTAAAAAAATGCATGCGCAATGCAAACAGAAACAGCGATCGATGTTTTGCAGACCAAGGGAACGATGGTGAATCAGATTATTTATATTTAACTTGTCATTAAATCTAAAACGTTGATTACTGAAACAAATTAGGGAGGTATTTCTTCTAAATGTTGGTTATACTTTCTTTGCTTTTTCCTCACGTATCTATGTGTATAAAGTAGAGTTCTCTTTGTGTGTGTCTTGGCATCAATTTTAAACGGTTGATCCCAGAGCAAAACTAAGGCAGATTTGGAGTTTTTGAAGTTTTTCTTTCTATCATAAAATAATTAATAATTTTAAAACTGTATTTACATTATGCGATATTTTACAAAAATATCCTACGATTTTATTTTACTACTAATAAATTTGAGAATAGTATATCTCAGAATTTATCAAGCAAAATTGGTCACATTTCAAGAGGTCACTTCTACTATGGTTTATTTATGACTAAGCAGGTTTTAAGCCCATTAGCCCCCTTGGGTTGACCCCGATTTGATTCAAATAAATTATTTATCAACATAATTCTCCTCTCTGCCTTTCACTATTGAATCATCAAAAAACATTATTTACTTGAAAATTTGGTTGTTTCCTGATATTTTATTGCCGTATCCCCCGAGCGAAGCCGGGTACCTCCGCTAGTAATATATGTAGTAAGATTATACATTATATTTTCGCCACTTTAAAGAGAGTATCTCACTGCTAAATATTCACGTCAGGATTAATGAGCAATTGATGTTCATTTCACTATTGTATAGGTGAATATACCAGAGTAGAAGCTTTTATTTCAATCCGCGGGCAAGTGGAAAATTCTTGAAAAAGAAGTCTTCATGAAAAATGTCGATGTATGTTTTTTCTTATATCGAAAAGTGGGATCGTCGACAAAAGTATATCCCTTAGATGCTTCTTTTGTTTATAGATGTTTAGATGAAACGGTATGACACTTGGAATTGAGAATCAAAGCATATATCATTAATTTGTAAAGATTAAATTACAGTACATATAAAGTTAAATACCCACAAAATACCGAATTTTTTTATGATGTCTGGAAAAGTCTGGAATTTAGTTATGTAAAATGCGTACGAACCCTGGTACATGGCGGGCGAGTGCACACCTCTGACGTTTCGCAACACATTATTTTTTATTATAGTCGGCAAGTTTTTATTGTTTGAGAAATCTGGCGAGTATACAATGTATGCGAAATTGTCAGAGAAGACGCCTTTATTGCTTCCCGGGCAACAATACCAGCTAGTCTAATAGTGAAAGTGATCAGATAGAACACTTTCAACCAGCAATGAAGAAGGAAACCGGGGAGACTGAGCAGACTCAATATATGCATTTTGTAACCCCGATACACGCCATACTTTTTTAGCCACAGTGCAACTATCTGAAAAATGAAACATTTTTGGAGACAAACAACTTAATGGTGCAGATAAAACACTGAAAACTATATACTTCAGTGGAACAGAGAAAACAATGGGAGATAAATAATGAATGGTACAATATAATAGGGAAACCACCCCTGGTTGCTCAACGGAAGAGTTCAATTAAAGAGAATCCATCAGTTTGATCGAAACAGCGTCCTTATCTACTCCACTGCACATTGGACTGCAATATCATCATTTGTTCATTTAAATATAAGTGAAGATGATTTAAAACTTTGTAAATACAATAATTTAATTAAAAAAACGTTGAATTATTCGTGTAAAATTGGTGGTGGACTGTATATTATGTAACTATTCAATGAGTAAAAAGATTCCCGAACACACATTTTATGAAGTCCACCTATATGTGTTCTACAGCTAAGTCGAGGCAATCTGAATGTGAGTAAAGTAGGATATACTGTATAAGATAACATATCCACAATTGAAACGGCAATATTAGTAATTTTTAACATGTCTTATAAGAAGAATTCCGTGTGCGTTAAATTTTTTGTGTCACCATTTCCTATAGGGTGGCAAAAATATGTCGATTCCTCTTTCAGTCCTGGTTTTCAATGTTTTCATTATACTTGCCTCGTTGTTTGTTTGAAGTATCATCGTCATCATCGTCATTAGAAACTATGTCCATCAAGGACGTTGGTGTTCATAGATTCCCACCTATTCCGATCACTTGTTGTTTTTAACACTACCTGACCTGACACTCAGACTCGTAATGTATTTTAATCTTTGTCTTCCGCCTCGAATTACCTTCCGTCGATCTTACCAGATTGTCTCATTACATGACCACTAACTAATTGGGAAACACGGATAAATCCTGCCATCTTTTCTTACCAAGCGTTACCATATACCCCCAATGTCTCGTAATGTAAACACACCAATAAATGTATTTACGTTTTGACTATACATTTTTTACACTTTATTTTATTCTTGTCAAGGTAAAACACCCTGCAGAGTACTGTTTTGCCCGGGAGACGTAATATTCCGTTAAGGTTCAAAGTATGGTATTATTTGCCATCTTCATTATTACGATGGGTGTGCTACTACTAACAGCAGTATCAAACACTGCTGTAAGCACGTTAATGTTTACGAAGCTTTTCTAACTAAACGGACAGAGACCCTGCTCTGGAGATTCAACCGAATGGTAAACCAGTTTTTTTCTGTTAATTAAGTCTACCTGTTTCCATTGTCAATTGTAATGTCATATTATGTTTTAGGAGTAATTGGATGTGTTCTTCTAAGTGCTCGCTTACCTCTGTTCTCCAATAAAACTTCACTCTGCATTTGCAGATGTAATTCCCCACATCGAAGCTTCGATCTGTATATTTGTGGTAGTCGCACTGAAACGAAAGAACAATCATTATATGATTTATTGTAGTATAAGAGAGAAGTTACAATATAGAAGAACTGATAACAATGAAAAATAAAAATAAATGAACCATGCCACTTATACAAGGCAAAAAGCACTCACAATGAACCAAATACTATATATAGGTGTAGCACTAACAGGAGTTTTGTGTCCCATAAAAGTGAAATAGACTCTGTACAAGATCATAGGACAGAATGTCTGACAGCGAATGAGAAAGAAGAAGACTTTTTATGAGTTGAACTGAATGCTCAGGTGGATTTTAGAGGCCTTCCCAAGAAGAAATGATACGAAACAAAGAGATGAGGAGGAACAGAAGAGCAAAGGACGAGTCAATGACAGAGTAGCGTTTCAGCTGGAGATGGCAGGGGAAAGACCAAGAAGAAGAGCTGTCTCGCAGAAACGATTCCGCGCTTTGCTGGTCATGGACAACTTGAGTCAGACCTAGTAAATTCATCATTAGGGTTAAGGTTAGGGTGAAAGAATTATCACTTAAGGGCTATGCCCACAAAGCGCGACGCGACGCGAAGCCCTGGATAAAATAAAAGTTGAATCCTAAATGGCTGCAGTAGACGCCAGGCATTCTTTTCACAAAATTGTGTTAAAATAATAACGATTAGTAAGGTGAAATCAGACAACTATAGCGATTCAACCACCCAGAGATCCTATATAATATAACTCACACAGAGGACCAATGGAGTTTAATGACATAAGTGATATGAATCACGTTTGGTGACCTAGACCGTAGCTACCAATGAGGCAATCGAGGCACGCGCCTCAGTACAAAATGCAGAGAAAACACAAAAGGAGCGTGATTTGGCATAGCGCACCTCGCAATTATTTCTGCAACCAATCTGAATCGACTGACCTAACTGATATTGATTTTCGTCGCTGGACGAAAGTAGAAAAAATGTCAACTTCCCTTTCGTCGTGTCTCGTGTCGTCGCGTTTGGTGGGCAAGTCCTTTAGTATCAACAATAAATTTATTTGCACTCTTATTGATCAATCATGATCATTATAACGGTTCGATTGACTGATTAGGAACAAAGAGAAGGAAGAATGTGGAAGAGGAAGAGAGATTGGGGTTTTAGTTGACCTCAGGCTAGTCTCGGAATCAAGCTCCTCAAAGAAGAATAACTTATAACAGGTAAATTTCATTTACCTTTAGAAGTCATTATTGTAAGGTTTTACACTGTATTATTAAATACCTTTAGAATATGCCGCGAGTGATGTACTGCATTAGGAGACCGAAGGACTCGGTCACGAATATTCCTATTTGTATTTTTCTTATTTTTGTGTGAGTCAGAAAGTTGGATAATGTTTTTACGGGCTAGCCATTCTGTAGCCGCCGAGTCGAGCGCTATTTCATTCTCTCGATGAATGCGCGATTCGCAGTAGAGCTGAATTCATGCTACAGCAAGATTGCCTATTACAGGTTCTTAAATTCTACTAGACGCATTGATCACCTATTCGCTTTAGTTAGATTGTTAGATTGCTAATACTCGTATTGACTTCTATACGATGGAAAGGGATTCCATCAATCGGGCTGTAATTGTGAGTCGAGGAGGCTCTTGTGGATATTTTTACTCGGTTCTAAATACATTTTTTAATTTTCATTAATTATTTTATAATAGAAAAGAAAACTTTAAATTATTTAAAATCAGGTAAAACACAGGCGATATTTAAAAAAAATCCTATGGTTTTATTTTACTACTAATACTCGTAAATTTGAGACTAGTATATACCTCAGAATTTATAGTAAAATTGGTTACATTTCAATATTTCCCTTCCACTGTGGTTTATTTATGACTAGTTAGGTTTTCTTTTAAGCCCATTAACCCTCCTTGGGTTGACCCCGATTTAATCAAAAGAAAGTATTTCGCAACATAATTATTCGCTCTGAATTTTCCTACTGAATCATCAGAACCAATTATTTCCATGAAAATTTTGTTGTTTCCTGATAGTTTAATGCCCTATGTAACCCCCGATCGAAGCCGGGTACCTCCGCTAGTTGAACACTACAGCCCCGATCGAAGCCGGGTACCTCCGCTAGTTGAACACTACAGAAAGAAGCTTTTAGATTTGAAAATTGTCAATCTAATATGGAACTGATGGTGACAGCTAAAACGACAGTTTGCGAGCGGTACAATGACAATACTGTTTGCAAGAAATTGAAACCTGCGAGTGACATGATTCAAAACAATGCATACCTATACAGGACCTACAGTATCAGAACCTTCAGTCAGACGAGCAAACGAAGGAATTTACTGAGATATTAGAATCGAGGTAATAAACTGCTTATTTTCATTTCAAACGTGGCATTCGTTAAGGCTATTTTAGCTAATGATATCCGAGTTAATCCCGACTGAGTAAATAAGTTAGCTAATAATCCCAGTAATTTTATTGCATTCGATTGGTCAACTTTAATGTCCCTATATTTTAATCTCATCGTTTGTCAGAGTTTTATTTTTAGAGGAACCTCGGTATACACGTTTTCTATGTCTCACTTAGGACTAAAAATGCTTAACATAAAAAGAATTTCATAAACGGTGAATTTTGAAATCTTTATCTCTGACAAAATTAAAAATGATATATATAGTCTAATATTTCCACACTAAAGCAGGCAGCGGCGGTGTAGTATAGCAGTATTCTAAGTATAACCTACCGCTTTACCTGCACAACCAGGCTTTGGCAGTCTTTTCGTAGGACCCCATGCAGCCGCCTTCTCGTGCCGGGAGTGTCTCATTCCGGCAGGAGGCAAAGTGCTGCGTTCCTTGGGGCCTCCTACGGCTTTTCTACCTTTTCTGACTTTATCACCTTTCTCTTTTCCTCTTTTTTATTTCTCTTTTCTCTTTCCATTTCTTTCTTTTTTCTCTTTCTTCTAAACCTTTCTCTTTTCTCTTTTATCTCTTTTCGCATCCTCTCTCTCTCTCCCTCTCCCCCTCTCTCTCTTTCTTTCTCTCTCTCTCTCTCTCCCTCTCCCCCCCTCTCTCGAATGTCTGCGTTATCAGTGGAGATCAGTTTCAATCTGCTTTTCTAATCATTGTTGTCTAACATCAACGGCTCTCCAATGCTCTCTGAATGATGCCCCAGACAGGACAGGAAAGACACTCGAGCTAAACATTCTTTTTAGTAGTAATAATAAGCCAGTCGAAACATTCCTTTAATGGTTTACTTAGTTGATGAATAACTGATTACTTACATTTGAGGGAATCTTAATTTTAGGAATAAACATCTATCTATACTCAAACAATTAGTAAACATCGTTGAACTCTATATCTTCGCTATATGAATGATGAGCCTCAGAAGGCCAGTTTTGGGATTTGCAGACAAAAAGACGTTTTTAGACTTAGTAAAAAATAGATGTTACCAGTACATCTCTGTCAGTCGGCATCTTCCAAATTATTCTTTGTGTCAATCTTCTTCTCTCTGCTAACCAGCGAACGCCTTGATTCTATTCAAAGCTTTCGCATAGAAGATTTTCATTTTCACACTTCCAAAAAAGCTACCAGTTATTCCTTTTCTCATAAGAAAAACAGTGATAAAGAGAGTGCCGAAGAACGTAAGTTATTCGATAATGGAATCGCCCACCCGTATAAATAAATACTAAAGCCCCTGCTGGTGAAACCATTTAGACACTACAGTATATGAATTATCGATGAAGTCTCTGATTGGATTAGTTAAACTTGAAAATTGGGTGCAAATTTGACGTTGAAATCGCGCTATTATTTGATTTAGCTGAGACCAGAGGCCAACCACAGACTTATCCTACACTGAAAAGCTTCAGATTTTCCCCTGTGTACTCAATGACGCAATTTAATTGATTTAGGGGGATTGGTTGAACTTAATGCAAAGAAAAACTACAAAATTGGAAAGCGTCGTGGGAAAAGTACATTTTGCCTCGACTAACCAGGGATTATTTTACCACGAGACCAAATGTCCAGTGTAATATAAATCACGAGAGGTAAACATTTTTCCATCGGTACGAGTAAGCAAGCATATGCGTTATTTTGTAGTTTTCCCAGATTTGAGTACGTGACTCGGGGAATAAATGAATCGCATCTTTCTAATGACGAACTGATATCTCATATTAGCTGCGTTTTGTCTTGTTTATAGTACTGGTGCGTAAGTGTTATCCGTGTGGGCTAATTTGTTTGTTGTTTTCCCCAAACCTAGCTAACGAGATAGATCAGCTCTCCTGGAACTGGTTTTCTTCCAGGAGAATCAAATAAGGCTTTGGTGAATTTCTATTGCAAACCGAACAATAAATGACCTTTCTTTCTTTCTCTGCAGGCCGAGAGGTCAGCTGCGCTGTATCCTCATGTCGGGGCGAGGAGCCTCGCCGGCAACCTGCCAATGAACTCCACCAGAAGAGAGCCATTTTCGAACACTTACTCCGCCGTTAGAAACAGGCCCCATATCTTGCGTCTCCAGTGGGCCGCCTCAGTGTCTTTGCACTCCAACAAAGATGTATCTCACGTCAGACAGGGCCTCACATGAGGGGCAGTTGGCTTCCACTTCCTCGTTTCCGCGTAACGAGTTGATGTAGGCTCTGCTACCTCTCCACTTGCCGACTCGCAACTGGTGGTAGATCCTCCTTCCCTCGTAGCTAAGCCCCTCCAGTGCCCTCTCTCCTGGTGGTCTCCCATCACCGATCGCCTCCCAGAACCACTCAAGTGTGCCAAGCCCATCCCCCGCTCGCCATCTCCTCTTCGATTACTCAGCACTCTCCTTCGCCCTCCTCATCCAGTCAGTCATACCCTTCTGCCGAATGACTGCCTTCGCTGTACTGAACGGGATCGGAACCCTACTCTGGTCGAGTGCCTTCCCTCGGGCTGCCAGCACGTCCGCTCTCTCGTTCCCATCAAGGCCACCGTGGCCAGGGACCAATTGCAGGTGGAGTCGGTTGCTTACACAAATGCTCGCTGCCAGTTTCCAAATACCATCAATGTCGCTCTCCTTCTGC
>JAUYWV010073450.1:0-15663 GCA_032274565.1 Nematoplana nigrocapitula | reverse complement strand
AGGCCAGCCTCTGAGCCCGTTTCGCAGTGGAAACCCAAGGTCAATGTGGAAGGTGAGTGTAGTGAATTAGTAAGTGTCGCAGACGTAGCGGCAGACGTGGTTGCTGGAGTCGGCAGAGCTGAGTCTCAGGATGTTGCGTGTAAAGGTGGTGGGCCAGTGGTTCAGGAGGTTATGAACCCAGGGCACGCAGAATCGTTTGCTCAGTGTAGCGTGGTGGAGACCAGGTCAGGTAGTAGGAGGAAGGCTGAGGCTGCTCCTCTTACGGTAAAGGATTCTAGTGATCAGGTTTCGAAAGAAGAGTTGGTGGCAAGCTCACTGGATAAAGTACGAAGCAATAAGGTAGGCATCGTCAATAAAGCATGATTATGGATGATAGTCTTCTGCACACTGCACAGTCAGTGATCTTTTACAATTCATTTCTGAATCGTACCAGCTCATTTCTGAGGTTTACAAAATCTCTTTTTTCGACATTTTCCACTGTTCGAATTGTTCTTCCACGACCAGATACTATCTTCTGAGTAGCAACAACTCTATCAGCATTACGAAATTGTTGAGCTAACTGTCTCACTTGTCTTTCAAGAATATTTTTCACAACATGTGTCTGTCCTAACACATGTCTGTGTAAACACCCTCGACTTAGATTTTTCAAAGGATAATTCTCTGCGTGTGTACATAATGTTAATGTTATTTCTAATATCTCAGACCATTTATTCTGTCTTGTTTAATTTTCATGCTGCTTCTATTTCTGTAACCAGACCGACTAGGCCTTTTTCCTGTAGATTGCGTGTTGTAAATATTGATGCTTTTCGTCGTGATATTATCTTGTCATCTGATCAGTTTTTGATCAGTCCTTTGCTCCACCAGCTTAATGTAGACTACGTATCCTCTTCCCTGGACAGTGAATTTCGGGGCATCGTTGATGTTCACTCTCCGATTCGCCAAAACTAGACTTCTACCATGTCACAGCCATGGATCACCCCAGAGATCTGGGCAGCTCGTCGTTACCGTCGCCGACTCGAACGATGTGCCTCACGCACGGGTGATCCCTCTCACTGTGCTGCTTACCGCAGTGCCACACGTCTATATAGTCTCCAACATGATCCAGTGGAGAAAACGCGAGTTCTTCACCTCCCGAATAGTTTCTGAGGTAAACAAGAACCTTTTCTCCTCAGTGTCTGCTCTCCTCAACGGTGGTCAACCTACTGTTCGGCAGCTACCATCCATTCCCCATATGGCAGAGAGAATGGCGGAGTACTTTGTCAGCAAAATCTCCAGGATTCGCGATCTCTACAGGTCATGCCAAAATTCTGCCATCGTCTCATCCTCCAAAACCGACCTCATTTGCCCCGACCACTGCGGGCGAAGTCAAACGGATTTTTTTCTCTGCTCCACTCAAGTCGTGCTCCCTGGACCCTCTACCACGCCTGCTCCTTAAGGCGTGCTCTGGTGATCTTGTGTCCGCTATATCTACTTTGATCAACCTGTCCTTCAGTAAAGGGAAAATTACCAGTCTCTACAAAAGTGCCTCGGTCATTCCATTCCTGAAGAAGCCTTCGCTCGACAAGGAGGAACTTGCCAACTACCGACCGATCTCCAACTTGGCGTTCCTGGGGAAACCATGGAACGGGCGGCCGCCTCGCGCATATCCAAGCATATACGCCCCCTTCTTAATCTCCAACAATCCGGGAATCGTCCCAGCCATAGTGTGGAAACCGCACTCGTCCAACTTACAAATATTATTCTATGTCACATGGACAATGGTCGTGCTGTAGTACTTGTGCTGCTTGATCTCTCTGCTGCTTTGGACACAATTGATCATGATCTCCTAGCGTATAAACTGACTCATTGGTTCGGCATTGGCGGACTAGCCTTACAGTGGATGACAGATTACCTGCATAACCGTACATTTTATATTAATGCAGCTGGTGAAATGTCTGAGAGGTACAATCTCGAGTATGAGGTTCCCCAAGGAAGTGTCCTGGGTCCCGTCCTCTTCACTATGTATACTACTCCCCTTGCTGCCATAATCGCCAAACATTCTGCTACCGAATATCACCCCTACACTGACGACACCCAAATCTGGATTTCATTTGATCCGTCTTCTCCTGCTAAATTTACTGCCGCTATGTCTGCTCTTCAGGGGTGTTTGCTTGACATTCAGCAATGAATGGTTACTTCCAAGCGGAAGATCAACCCTTCGAAAGCAAAGGTACTTTGTTTGACCAAACCGGGTACTCCTTCCCCCATGTATCACTTGAGATTAAAGGCTTGCAACTGAGTCTAGTTGAATCAGCCTCTAATCTTGGAGTCATTTTTCAAGAGAACCTGAGGCTCCAGAAACATCTGTCTGTGACTTGTCGGTCAGGCTTCTTTTGGCTTCGGCAGCTACAGAAGCTGTCAAAGTATGTCCCTCGCGACTGCCTCGCAACCCTGTCCACGTGTTTTTGTGACCTCATTGGCTTCATTCATTGCAACGCTGATATTTTGATTCTGAAAGGATGTTACCAGATTGATCGTGTAGCGAAGGAGATGTACAGGTAATGAATGAGTATAAAAGCCAAAATTTTCTTCCAGTAGTAGCAAAGTAGGAGAAAGAGAGAAAGAGCATAAAAAGTAAGAAGGCCCAGAGGACTCAAAAAAGAGAAACGGAGAAGCGGCATAAATAGGAAGAAGGCGCAGAAAGCGCACGAAATGAAAAAGAAGGGCCATAATTAGGAAGACTCCGCAGAGCGGCAGAGGGAGTATATTTTAAAGGCCCATTTTTTCTTAGGGTTCCCTCACCATCCTTGCGCCTATATATGGGGTAAATGCGCCTTTTTCGACCTGGAACCCTCTCGATAATTTTTCTGGTTCCGCCACTGCTGGCCCAATTCTGGTTCTGATTGGTTGTCGGCTCTCGGCTGATTCGGCCAATCCAAATCTTTGACTTAATCATACTGTTTGCTAGTAGCTGGCATGCAAATATGGAAAGAACAGTAGAATTCAAATAATACGTTAACAGTTATCTCATGGTGTGACATAACATGTATGCTGCGTTCATTTCCGTTTGCTTTGATATTGAACAGTTTGCAGGACTTTCACGGGTAGAAATTATATTAATTGAATTGTTTAAAACCGAACTAGAGAACATACGTTTATTTTTCCGAGTACAGTACATTTAAGTAAGCAGTTTACCAATCTGCCGAAAAGTATTTTTTTATACGGCTTCTTTACAAAAGATCTGTAAAAACCGAGCCGGGACCGAAATCCATCAGTCAATATGGAGGACTACGATACGGGTTACAGTCCAGGGAGTATGACAACGAGATTGCAGAAACGCCATGAGCACACCTACGTCACCCGGCACAGCCGTAGTCCGCACATGTCTGACCATTATGGTGAGTAGATCCCACGATCGTACTAGCGGCTTATTGCTATTTTTTAATAAATTAATAATACTATAAAATGTATCAAAAGGGACTACTCTAATTTAGCGGGACGGACGGCCAGTAAAAACCCTTTATAAGGCGCATCTTATGGTATCACATTTGTCGTCGTAACATGCCTATAGAACAGCATGTTACCGGCGACAAAAAATGATGCAAGACACTTTTAACAAACAGACAGGAAGCATTAATTATTTGTGCAATTGCAACTGAAAGAAACAATATTCGTATTAATTGTAATGGCATTGTTATTATCAGATTTATAAAAAACTTTAATCATACTTTTTCTTAAGAATCTTAAGCCAAAGTAAATTCCTGAGCAAGATTGTGACATCGCTCAAGGTAAAATGATAAAACCATTATTTCGGCATGAAGTAATTCATTTAATAAAATTAAGTAATTAACAAAGAAATATCTTTTAGAAAAGTTGGTCCCACTACCACGCTTTATTTTCCCGTAACTTAAAGTATTCCCAGACACGGTATGGAGGTATGGGGTATGTCATTTGATTCGACGTCCACTATAGACACCACTTTAGGTCGCATTAACCAACTGCCATCATCTGCAAGATGTTGCACGTCCCCCAGTTACTGTGCGTCTTGTGGTGATACAGATCGAGTGTTTGGACAGATCAATGCAACGCGGGAATTTGAGCATTGCTGCCCGCAATTTGAATTTATTGATTCATTGTATCTATATGAATCAATATGTCCATGATAAAGTTTAAAGTTTATAAATTCTAAGGATTCTAAATATTCAATTTATGTGCATATTTTTCTATTCCGTTAATTTCCAAGATGAGTATATTAAATTTGTCAAACGTTCCTGGAAACATCTTAAGTGGGTGTGATGACGAAATGTTAAATGGATAAGCGAACAATCTGTTGTCAGGTATTTGAATGAACTAAATAATGATTTTGATCAAGAAAATTAAGGCAATTCTTACAAACAAAGTAATTGGATAAAAACTTTGAACGATTCCCAACAGATATTCTAAATAAATATATACGCTATATTTACTCGGAACTATGTAAAACTGATGGTACGCCAATCAGACTGTCACTAATTTGCATTCGGTCATCCCTGCAAAGATATTTGTCATGACCAAAAGGTTCGCAAACACCTGAAATTAATATTATAACCGGAAATAATTTGGTTG
Organism: Nematoplana nigrocapitula; assembly: GCA_032274565.1. Lineage (NCBI taxonomy): Eukaryota > Metazoa > Platyhelminthes > Proseriata > Nematoplanidae > Nematoplana > Nematoplana nigrocapitula. The sequence goes on along the minus strand of JAUYWV010073450.1, from coordinate 11,079 downwards.
GGGCCAATTGCATACTTAAAGCAATGGTTGGAAAATATCTGAAATGTAATGATCGCAGTAAACCAGAAGACAAGTTCCCATCGATTGAAGACCATGACATGGTGAAAATTCAAGCTGCCTTCACACGTCAAAATTCAGAAGTATTGCAAAATAAATTTCTTTTAAATTGCTTGTATTATTTTGGGCTACGTGGTAGGGAAACTCATGTCTTTGACAAAAGAATCTTTTTAAATAAAAGCAGATAGCCAAAGTAGACGGTACTACCTAATATTTTCTGAAGAAAGACTGACTAAAAACTGCAAAGCTAGCCTCTTATAGCTAAGGAGTTTGAAGACGCATGTGAAGTGAGGGCATATGAATGCGAACGATCCAACGACTGTCAACTTAAGTGCTTTGAATTATATTGTGTGAAACTTTCCCCGTCGAATCCAGAACTTCTTTAGAAGCCTATATCCAAACCATCATCAAATTTCTGGCCAGTTCCAGAATTGTAAATTTAATGTTCAACAGTAATGATTGACAAATCTGTAGTTTGTTTTATCCACCTGAACTCTCAACTGTTTCCCCGAAAAGTTGCATTGTTTCCCTCTAATTTCATTGTTGCCCGCTAATTTGAAATTAAAATGATAGCAATAAAATTCAGTCGATTTAATCATATTGCCGCCTTTTAATTATAGATACAATGTATTTCATACAAATATAATATATATATATTACCTGACACGGTAATACAGTTTGTAAATGCATATGGAAATTTCACACTTAACTAAGAAAGAGTCAACAGTAATACTACAAAAAGCGAATACGCTGTTAAGCGTATCGTACAGAAACATTTCATTAATTTGTAGCAACAGTTGAATACTAACGAATGAGAAGCTATTGACTGACAGAACCAAATAATAACAACAAAAAGAGAAAGTGAACATCCAACAGATTATTTAATTTTGCTGTTTAAATAAATACTACCGCGTGAAATATTTCTGCCGAAAAGGCTTTTCTTTGACTGAATGTATCAAAACATTTATCATATTCGACCACAATAATACATTATTATAGATGTAATGTTCGTTATAATAAATGTTTGATACTTTGGTCAGCTTATAAATTTGACAATTCAGATTTCGTTCCAGTCGAACAAAGGCGTCTGTCTATCTTTAATCCGTGCTTACAACATACTTACTTATTCGGGATTTATGCTTCCAATGGGGGGCAAAAATAGAAGCTAATCATTATAAGCGCCACTTTAGATATCATACAATTACTCCAAAAGAGTTAACTGTAAAACAAGGTTTTCCAAATCACTTTAACCAAGTAACAATGAGAGTATTTAGTCCAACAAGTGGTCAAATTACTCCTGGGATAGCCGTAGGTATCAGTATACGAAGCAACGATACAATGCGATAGAAGCTACCCGTGATGACATTTTAAGCTTTCCTACGAAGCGCATACTCTTCTTTTTATGTTCACTGACGAAATGCAGATGCAATCTCCAAGGAGTTCAATGATTTCGGTTGGCTTAAAAATCCATAGAATAAACGGTCTGACAATGAAAAACTGTCTCTCTGCTGCGCTTTAGTTTGGAATATTTGTATTACTAAATTGATATTTCGGATGACAGACCGGAAAATACCGCTACTTTGTTATTATTGCGACTGTAATTTTTCCCAAAGTTTTGTGAGAAAAGAGAATACCGGTAGTAAGTAAAACTGAGTATCTTAACGGCGTATTTTAATTCAATATTGTGTTTGTGCAGTTTACATTATCTGTTTATTTAAGATTTTCAACTTTTCGTAAAAAAAGGTTACACGGATGATGCATTCCCCTTAAACGTCACTTTTACGAAGAAAATTATTAACGTAATATGCAAGAATTAAGTTCTCTACATTATCCTCACTTACAACCAGTTGGTTGTATTTTACAGAACAATTGCAGTAGTCAATTTACAGATCGGAGAAGTAAAAACTAGCAGTAGAAGAGGCCCTGCTGGTGGACAACCAGGAACAACAATTATCTGGCCACTCCATTGACCTGATCCTCTTCGGCCACGAGTCCGGGGAAGAAGTTATTCGCGATTCGACCAGCCTCGCGCATCCCGCTCAGCAGGGCCCCGTGCACGGTAGCCGGATAGTGGCGAATGGTGTGCTCCCCACCGAAGTAGACACGAGGGGACCCGCTCCCGCTCTTCCCCGGCTCCTCGATCGGGATGCCGATCGGGTTGCCAAGCAGATCGTAGTCCTGGCCGGAAGATCCCACCGCCACGTAGGAGTAGGAGCCACGTGAATCCGCGTCCGAATGCCAGCGAGTCATGAAGGAGCCACTTGGCTGGAATGCGAGAGGAAAATGTTAGCACAGATTAAAAACTTTGTTGTAAATCCCGGTTGAGGGGACGAGTCAGCACGCCACTCCCGAGAAAAGAGAAAGTGTGATGGGATAGGAAAAGGAAAGAAACAATGGAGAGGAAAGAGTGAAAAAAGAGAAAGGGGAGAAGAAAAAACCGTAGGAGGCCCTAGGGAATGCAGCACAATCCCTACCGGAGCAGGACACTTCCGCTACGAGAGGCGGCTCTATGAGGGCTTATTCAACACCTCCTACCTACGTCGAGTTTGTTGGTCCTGTGAAATATTTTACAGTTTTTTGTCAGTGCTGGCTCAGATACACGAAATACTAAAAAGATCAACTAGTTCACAGTAAGTGCAAGAATGTCTCTTTGTATTTTAGCATAACGTGATTCATAGCAGTTAACCACCTGTGGACAATGGGGTAATGATAGTACAGCACAAGTTGTGATAGTCGAATGATATTGAACAAGTGCTACTGATTTAAGGTCAAGAAAATGCTGGAAGGGGTTAAAGTAGGAAAGCGGTGACTCGAAAGAGAAGAACAGTGAATAAAAAGAGTGTATATCCCACAGAGACTAACCACAATAAAAACAAAATGAAGGCACAGAGTTGGAAGCAGGCAAGAGACAGTGGTCACTGAAGAGGGTAGTGTGTGTGACGCGTTAAATATTACATTCAAAAGTGGAATTTGGCAAAAAATGGCCATTTAGAGTCGACCAGAGAGATGGAATACTTTACATAAGTATAGTTCAATATTTGTGGAGTCGACAGTTAACAGTGACAGAGAAGAGTGAGAAGCTTGCCAGCGGGTTCCATTCCACGGAGATGAACAGAAAATATGGTTTTGAATAAAAGAGCGACAGGTATGAACGTCTACCAATGTAGCGGCTGCTATTCATTTTTTGTTGTCCTCTATCTAGCTGTGCTACGTCATTCGTCGCTTGAATTGTACTCACTCCATCTGCGCTATTCTGGTTAATATCGGTGACACTTTTTCTTGATTGGCGGTGTAGTGTGGTTCATTTGTTGTATGCAGAAGAATTGTGTTGCTGTTTGTTCCACCGTAAGGTGAGGTAATGGTTTATTTGTTTTGATTTGTATTTGTGATTAAATGTTTCTTTAATATTAATTATAGAAACAGCTCGGATTGATAAAGCGCGTTTTGATTTAAACAGCAGCCCAAACAGTTTCTTACGGTGGAACAAACAGGAACACAAATGAACCACACTACACCGCCAATCAAGAAAAAGTGTCCCGATATAAACCAGAATAGCGCAAATGGAGTGAGTACAATTCAAGTGGCGAATAACGTAGCACAACTAGATAGAGGACAACAAAAAACAATAGCAGCCGCTACAACCAATAGGCTTAGAAAGAATACCCGCGTCCATGCAGACATAGAGCACCAAAAGGACAAATATTACACGCAGATTTTGCTTCGATGTTTTCACTAGCTCATAACATACGGATAAATATAAAGTGACCAGCTAATATCGCCGCTTTATATCCCTGCACATGGTGATGTGACTGACCTGTGGCACGTTCTTGTAGATGCCTCTGAGGACAGTCATCACCCTGGCGACCGCCTCCTCCTTGGTGAAGTTCTGGCGCTCGTACTCAACCGCCGCTCTGCCCGCGATCAGGGCAATGAGCACTGGGCGCTCGTAGAGTGACCAGAAGAGGAAGAACTCGCCCCGATCACCAGTGGCCGAGTTGAGGTGGCCGAACACTGAAAGTTGGCGATCCCAGAAAAAGCGATCGAAACAGAGGACAACTTTGTTGAGAATGCCGAAGCCCAGACGACGAATAGCCGCCTGCTTCCAGTCGGGCAGCGGAGGGTGGAACTGAGGGGCGTTAGAGCCCTCCGGATTGTTTAGAGTCTCCTTAAGGACACCCAATGGGAGGGTGCAGATCACAGCGTCGGCCTGGTAGGAGACAATGTCGTCCTCGCTTAGCGCAGCATTCACCGCTTCCACAACAACACCTGCACCAAGACAGAGCTCAGTTGATTAGGTTCAGATGAACAAGCTCTGTAGATAAACCACTCTTCTATAGACGGTACAGTATGTTGATGACACCTTTTTAGTTATTCCTAATAATTTTATTAAAAAATTTCTTTCTCATATGAATAATCAACATCCTAACATAAAAAATCACATTGGAAATAGAAAAGAATGGTTCTCTTCCCTTTCCTGAAATTACTGACTGTTTAAGCGTTATCAAAGAGTGAGAGGCATTCAATGTTGTGTATTCTAATTTTTGCACAAATTACATGGATGATGACAGAGGTTCATCCAGTCGCCAGAGAAGAGAAGCACCAGCGCGCTAAAAGGATTTACTGCCATCAGCGGTTCTGTACTTCTTGGGCACTTTTCACTACGGGGTGGGGAAATCCTAGCGTGGGAATTTAGAAATAATCCCCAGTTGAAATATAGGAAACACCCGAAGGTGATGGGTGAGACACAGGGCACCACCACCATAGCCCAATTCACACCCATACAAATAACCAAGCCTAGAAGATCTCTTACAAGGGGCTGGGCACAGAGGGAGATCACTCGGGTGGCAATTTATATATAATTCTCAGTTTCATTAATAATGTGACGGACGTTAGTTCAGCTTGTAAAACAGTATCAACGACCAAACAACGTTTTAAGCTATCTTCTACTTGACCCTCATCTTAAAAGATAACAACCTGATCAGCCTAATAATTCTTTCACATCCATGATCTTCCGTCACGCCGACTATGCAATATGGGTTCCACTTGTCGACCTCTGATGCTAATTGTCCTAGTGGCGTTGCCATCCTCTGGAAAGGTGTTCCTTAACCACTCACCGGTCTTTGAATAGCGCACATTCTTCACCGTGGTCTTCAGCTCGACATGAAGCTGTTCGGCGGTGGCGGTTGTTAGTGCCGAGTAGCCGTTTCGCACCGCGTAGTGCTCCCCTTGAAACTCGAACTGATCGTCCTGATCCCATTCGCGCAGGGACAGATTATCCAGATTCGTCGCATTGGCGAACTCGAGATTGGCCAGATGCCAGTCCAACAGTTGGCGATCTATGGCCGACAGGTAGCAGTCCCTAGAGCACACACACAGAGTATAGAAGAATAGAGAGACTGCTCCGTACAATTGATGCGGTAACACGCAATAACTCACGCTGGTTCGTTGTCATCCAACTGCTTCAACTTTTTCTCTACGCTGTCAAACTCCTTCTGCAACGGGTCGAAGTCAGACCAAGCACAGCTCAACTCGCGCAGCAGTCGTCTGGCTTCGAATTCGAGTGGGCCCCGCACTTCGAACGTCTTGGGTCTGTTCGTATTCGAACTAGCCGACGCTTCACCCTCACTGCCTGTACACGACACGCCAAAACATCTCAGTCGACACAATTAGAGTAAAGAAACTGCTTAGACACACAGTTGAGTATCGGGCTTATCAATAACCATGTTTTCCTTCTTTGACATATTCCCCATTCGCCGTTCTATGCTACCTTATGCCTAGCTTCAGTAGCTTGTTCTCAATGACTTCACGTTTAAATAGTCCATCTTCTCCATACGACTTTATTAAAATTGAACTACAACGCTGAACAGGAACATTTCCATCAAAGATGAAACTGACGTTTCGAGAAACATATTTAGCTTATTATTTCCCTTTTTTATAAATATTTTTAATTTCAATATAAAAGCATTCTTTCCACTTCTGATAATGTATGTTAGTGCTACATTTTCAATATTAACTAACACACCAACCCCTTGGCCACATCGGAAAATGACCGGCTGTGTTAATTTGCCTACTTCATCCGTAGCTGTAGCTTAATTTTTGAGTACGACATAACAGCCTCTGGTTATTCAAGGATACCAACAATGTATCCCTTGATAACCAAATTGGCAATATTAAATGTTGTTTTGCAAGTACTTTTTGGCCGTTATTGGCACTGTTATGACAGCAGTCTTTTATGTTTCATTGCCATGGTGTATTTAAAACATCTTTGAGATTGTGATTGAGTGGGTTCGTAAATACCTGCCAAGTCTAACCCTCACCTCACTTGGGGACAATCGTGTAACCTTCAGTGCTTCGACAAACATGGTGTCCTGGGGACCACCCTGAGTGGTTTGTTTGTTTTGTTTGGTTACCCGGCAATGGAACGGATACAGCGAAGAAAGAAACCTCAGCAGAAGAGAGAGGACAGTGCTAGTTCAAGTCCGCACAGGGCACTCCCTTATTTCCAAGAGCTACAGACACATACTGGGGCTGGAAGAAGATGGTCTCTGCGAGCATTGTCAGGAGGAAGAGACAATGGAGCACATCCTCGACAGCTGCCCCCAGCACGTGCAGTGTAGGGTGTTAGAGTTTGGCGCGGCCTTTTCGGCGCATAGATCACAGAAACCCACTGAGCTTATTAGGTATCTTAGGGGTATCGGCCGGTTTCCGGCCGACTGACATGCAGTGTCAGGGTTAACATAAAAGATCACGATGAACAAAAACAAAAAATATAACATAAGATATACTATGATGTACTGTTTAATAATCATTCATGACTTCATGAATTTATTTTCGTGAACTTTGGGCCTCACTGTGTAACAGCTTATACTCTAGATGAGACTTAAGAATTCAACCACACACTTGCACTGTTATAACTGAAGTAGAGAAACTGTACAGCCATTCTTACCGGAAGCAGACCTGTCTTCAGTCTCTGAGGAAGACAGTGCATTCTTGGCACTGCTCAAACCCTCCTCCACTTTCTGATTTAAAATGTTTTCCGACTGATTTGCTTTCAACAAGCTGAAACGAAGATGCGTTTTCACATATATCGACATATTGTCGACAGTTACCATGGCAACAATAAACTTACTTGGGCAAATCGAATGCCGGAATAGCAGCCGATCCGGTCTTCTCTACCCGATACTTCTTCGCTTGTTCATCCACCGCGTACCACTTGTGGTAGGCTTCTTCCAATTTTACGCGAGCAACAGCCATCTGAAATATACAGGGTGCGCCAAAAGTAAACGAACTCAAATAGATTTCAGAATACAGAACAGATTACAATACATTATGACTATAGCAGTGCTGCCACTGCCCTAATCCCCAAAAAATTGCAGCTAGAGTAAAAAAACGCATTTATACATAAGAAAAATTACAAAGTATCCAATACACAAATATGAACAATATACATCATATACTTAACGTAACAATACAGCATTTCAAAGTTCAATTTAAACAGAGTTCATAAATCCTATTGTTGTTGTTATCTAAATAAATTTCTTTATTCATGATGGCTCTAAACTTAACTAATATTCCTGGAAATGCTATATCTGGTGTTGGAGACGAGTTACTTGATTTCATTACAAATGAGTCTTCAGAGCGGTTTATAGTGGAACTAACCAATGACTTCCAAAAGGAACTGCAACAAATGGATGAGGCGAGTTTCCCTAAACTAAGAGAAAAAAATATAGAGGAGCTGGATACGATTGAAATGGAAGCAGTTCTGGACGGGACAAATGTGCAAACTAAATGACAAGTTGATTTTTTAGAAATTTTCTGTAAGAAAGAGGTTTGTGCGAGACTTTTGAAAATATACCAGATTCACTACTGAAAGATTATTTGAGATTGTTTTATGGAAACTTGTGTACTAAAGACAATACATTTTATACACCAAGAGGTCTTGTCTGTATATGGGCGTCGATTCAGCATCATTTGACTTCTGTTGGTGTTAATAGAGTTGTTAACATCTTAAATGGGGACAAATTCAAAAGAGCTAATGGCGTTCTGAAACGTATGGTTGCAAAATGCTTGACCAGCAACCAGGAGAAAACCAAACAATACTAATCAATATCGGTTGAAGACAGCGAAAATTGTATCTTATTTTAAACGTTCAACTCCAAAAAAAGTCCAAGAGCAGGTGATATTCAACCTTTTGTTATTCTATGGACTGAGAGTGAGAATGATAGAAAATTTGCGAAATTTGTAAAAAGATTCCTTTAAGATTGTTCAAGATGAGTATGGCAAATCCTTTCTTGTGTTAGATAAAGTTATTTAAAGTAAAAATGTAAAGGCTTTTCTATGCCACAAAGAATTTTTGGACTTGAAAAATGCCCGAATGTACTTAACAGATTGCAAACTAAACTGTCCTATTGAAGCTTATAAATGTTACATTGAATTAATTCCATCAATAACAAAATGCTGTTCCCCAAAATCACCAACAAGGGTTTCTCTTCATCAGCTGTATTGCTGGGGAAAGAGACATTGGATAAATTCATGGCAAATTTATCCTGCAGTGCCAACCTTCACGGAAGATACACAAACCAGTCTTTGTGTTACCATTGTATCAGTCTTGAAACACAAAGGTTACAGCAATGAAGAATTTGCTTCTGTCACTGGTCACAAGAATGTGTCCTTTGTCCAACAATATGCGCATCATCTGAACAGTGCTTATCTGTACCAAGTAAGCAACTCCTTGGCATCTATCAAAGACAATCTGAAAAACCTGCCTGTACGAGTGCTAAAACAAGAAGATTGAAAATCACAGAGAAATCACTCGGACTCAGACAAGAGGAAATTGTGGCTAATTCACAAGTAGGGATCATTGTCTTAAAAATGGAAGCCAAAAAAGAAATCCATTTTTCATGTACCTTTCACTAATTGTTCATTTTAGTTTTAATATTTGCAATGTTCACGAATTGTTTCAATGATTATAAATGTTTTTAACTCTGTGTTATTGCATGATTTATTTAGCGGGCATAAATGCATTTCTGACCACATCAATGAATTTTGAAAATATTTCTGCCTTTTATTATAGTTTAATCGATACTAAAACCAATAACAATACATATTCAACAGATTTGGTCAGTAATACAAACATTAAAATAATTATTTGAAATTTAAACACATACAATATACTGTTAAAAGGGTACACAAAAATATAGAAAAACCTTTTTTTTATTAAATCGCAGCAAATGTCAAGATTGCAGAAAAATCGCAAGGAAATTGAAAAATCGCAGTGAGATTAAAAATCAGTCTCCTATTTTGCGGGAATATAATTCTGGTCAATGGAATCCTGTATATCGTGGGGTTAAAGTTCCGGTTGCCAGAATCCTGTATTGTTGGGATAAATTTCCAGTCAACAGATTCCTGAATTGCAGGGATAAAGTTCCAGACTTTATAGAGTAGAAATATACAAAATTCCATCTCTCATAATCAAAATGACCGGAATCATGTGTCGCGGGGTTAAAGTTCTGGTCCTCCCGAATGCATAGAGTAGAAATACATAGTTCTGTCTCACAAAATCAAAAAGACCGGAATCCTTTATCGCGGGGATAAAGTTCCAGACCTCCCGTACGCATAGAGTAGAAATACACAGAGTTCCATCTCTCAAGGTTGGTGCTATTGACAGTGCGAGCGCACTGTCAATAGATTTAATGATCTCTCAAAATCAAAAAGACTAGAATCCTGTGTTGCGGGGATAAAGTTCTGGACCTCCCATACGCATAGAGTAGAAATACATAAAGTTCCATCTCTTAAAATCTAAATGACCAGAAATTCTATCTCAGGGTTAAAGTTCCAGGCCTCCATACACATAGAGTAGAAATACATAAAGTTCCGTCTCTTAAAATCTAAATGACCAGAATCCTGTTTTATGGGGTTAAAGTTCTAGACCTCCTGTATGCATAGAGTAGAAATATATAAAGTTCCGTATTTTAAACCTTTAACTCTGTGATACAGGATTTAGGTCATTTTGATTTTGAGAGACAAAACTATGTATTTTTACTCTATGCGTATGGGAGGTCCGGAACTTTAATTACGCGATACAGGATTCTGCTCATTTTGATTTTGAGAGACAGAACTCTATGTATTTTTATTCTATGCATACAGAAGGTCCAAAACTTTAACCCCACGACACAGGATTCTAGTCATTTTGATTTTGAGAGATGGAATTCTGTATATTTCTACTTTATGAGGTCAGGTCTCAGGAACTTTATTCCCGCAACACAGGATTCTGATGACTGGAACTGTATCCACTGACTTATTAATAAGTATCATTTAGATTATATGGTTTATTATGTTAATAGTTCTATGACTATGAAGCTTATAATTAATTATATTCTATTTTTATAGTTCCTAGCTTCTTAGGGAGTATGGTTAAGATCAATTTGCTTAAATCATTTACAATTTTACTAGTATTATATATTTTGTTTATGTATTCAGTGAGCTTCTCCAGTCCAAAAGTTTCAAATGCCATAATATTAAATATATAATTATTTGAGTTACTATTTCATCTTTTTCATGGCTTATCTTATAGCTATATAGGCATATGATATAGTCCATACTCATAGTCATACTTACCTCTGATGTTAATATCTTTGGATCAACCATATTTTCTGGTTTTTCTCCCTTTTCATCTTGGAAAAGGTCTCAATATATGCTGTACATTTTTACAGCTTAGCATTTTATCCATGACATGATAAGATCATGGCATACACTACAGTACACTCAGCAAAAACTATTATAAATACACGTCATACTTTATAAATAAATACACACCTAGTATTCACAATATATAAGTACATATAATATGGTGTGTAAAAACATTTGTTTTAGCGTAGTTTGTATATAGAGAAATAGAATATTATGACTATTATTTTATCTCAAATTATTCCCCCCCCCATTGAATTTTCGTTCCCGTGCCTATGCATAATAGTTGTCACTTACAAACTTACATCACCACCACTCCGCCGTCGTGACCCCTTA
>JAUYWV010073339.1:0-15668 GCA_032274565.1 Nematoplana nigrocapitula | reverse complement strand
CCATCGGCTATTACTGTGGACAACTTTTTCCATACCTTGCAGCGGGGGGGGGGAGGGGGGTGTGCTCGGGAGGTACAAATCATTACTACTAACATTGTACTAATTAAGTTTTATCCAACTGGTGTATTTTCTTCGATGATTCACTAATAGATACAATTGTGGAAAGTACTAATGATGAAGCCAGGAGTAGTCTCCTTGTTGAATTCAGGACAAATCAAGAGGAGATATCCAAATTCATAGGGGTATCCATACTTATTGGTGTATAGAAAGGCCGTGGCGAACCAGTACGTGTAATATGTTCAGATTCAGAAGGGCGACAGTGTATCAATCAATTTATGTCACGAAATAGATTCGAGTTACTCACGAAATATTTGAGATTTGATATGGTCCATACAAGCCAACGGCGTACAGCAATCAAAGTTTACTCCTATATGGGTTCTGTATACGATATGTGGGAACAGAAACTATCCCGACCCTTCATTCCCTTTGAGCATGTTACTGTTGAGGAAACTCTAGTGCCATTCAGTGGACGGTGCAGTTTCAAACAATATATGCCATCCAAACCAGCCAAATATGGTCTTATGTTCTGGAGTTTATGTGATGCTGACACAGGTTATTGTCTAAGAATGCGCCCGTATTTTGAAAGTGACATGAATGATCAAGCACCAGCTGGTCTTGGTGAGCGCGTGGTCCTATAACTAACTAGCAGATTAGATCCAGGCCGAACTGTGGTAACAGACAATTTCTATACATCACTCATACTTCTACAACAGCTGAAGCAATGAAACTTGGGCCTTGTAGGGACAGTAAAACAATCGACGAGAGCTGCCTGAAGAGTTCACAGAGAAGAAGTCAGTGGCTGGATCCAGTAAATTTTGAATAAGGAATTAGGAATAAGCGTGTTGTTCTCATATCCAGCGAGCACTCACAACCTGATATCGACCAAAGAACAGGCAAGCCGGTACTTATTCTTTGCTATAATAAAGCTAAAGGTAGTGTGGACCATTTGGATCAAGTGTGCTCTGCCTACACAAGTCGAAAACGAACTCATCGATGGCCAAAATGTGTATTTCAGCACATGATAGATGTCACTGCATTCAATACTTATGTAATTTGCTCTCAAACAACAGGTCAGAGGAATCCTAAACGCCGATAGTTCCTCAAAGCGTTGGGTGCCTCACTTTGTGGTGGTAGTGTGGACAAAACCGGAAACGCTCGTCTTCAAAATGTGGCTCCGGCAAGCCCACCAGCTGAACACATTCAAGGAGTCCGAATTCGCTGCCGAAAATGCAAGAAGAATAAAACTGTTCAACGTGACACATGCGGCCACCCCCTTTGTATCAATTGTTCCTCATTTACCTGTCGTGACCACTGAAAAAACTCTGTAAAAACATTTAGTCACACTCATATACCATGTAATAATATTCTATGTAAAAATATTGACAATTTTACTAATTAGAATAAAATATTATTATTATGGGTCATTTTGACCTTATTGGACGTCAGTGTAATTTTGACATTTTTTATTTTGAAATTCTGGACCCATGAGGGCTTTGAATTTTTTTATCAATTTTATGAATTAACAGTAAAAGTTAGAAAAAGTCATAAAATTCTAGGAGATTATTCAAAAAAATAAAAAAGTTAATACAAGTTCAAAAATTGCTTTGGGTCGAACCGACCCAGGTTGGTGACTAAGGGTTAAACTATTATTATTTCACCTTCGAATTATATTATACCTAAAAAATGCAACTTAGATTACTAAGGCATGAAATATTTCATATATATGTACAAATAACATTAGATACTATGCTAAATCATGGCATATGTATGCAGTGGCGGACTGGGGTGTCATCGGCCCAGGGGGATAATCTTCTCACCGGCCCTTGTACCTGTACTATACATTTATACATGCCCGGCCTACCCCCACATACATAATATGATTATTGCCTACCGTTACAACAATATAGGCCCTATAGTCTAAAAGCCAATAACAAAATAACACACCAAGAGAAGATAAATAAATGTTTTGTGTTTTTAGTCACCAGTATAGGTCAAATGTTAATACAAAACTGCTCACTTTACACAGTCAAGAGATTTCGCATCAACTGCGAAGACTGACATACATCGTCAAAGATGTCATTAAATTCAATTGTGTTTATGAAATTTCTCTCAACCGACATCAGCATAAATGAATATAATAATTCGCTGGACTTGTTGCACGCAATCCGGATTTTATTATCTTCAGTTTGCTAAAGGCACGCTCATATGATACTTGTGTGAAGGATAGAGTCAGTAAATATTTGTACACGGTTGTGAGGTTATAGTAAAAGGTTGAATACAATCCATGGTGATGCAACACTTTATACACACAACTAAAACAACCAGTGAACTTAGAATCTCTACCTAATTCTGATTCACCAGGTTCATCCTCCTCGACCTCAGACTGTTCTGCAGCTCCAGCTGTTCTTTTTGTCATGCCTCCGCGCACTTTTGAGTAGACAGCCGCAAAAATAACCAGCTCCTGTTTTAGCAGGATTTCGGTCACCCTGGCCAGACTAGCAACTTTGGCTAGTCATTGTACGTCAAACACATTCGCAGATTGGAATACTTCCTCTCTGTACCGCGTGGCAGGATCTGTCGGCCTCTCGTCGCTCTTTAACTCGCCAGGCGTTACAAAGAATGTTCACCGCGTAAATACTGTATATACAAATAAAATTTAAAGGCGATGGCGATAATAATTTTATAGTAGCGATGACTCACTGCATGCCACTTCTACCTCTGTTTTATTTCTATGGCAACCCCACATGCTACGTTTATATGGACTTACGTGTTTCGTATAAAACAGTGATATATATTACAAAAACTTTGTTTTGGCTTTGCTATTTTATTGGAGGCCATTGTTGGTTTGATTAGCAAAACTTGAATATGGTAGATGGCGAGGTGTGGCGCTACTGCAGCGGTGCAGGGGTTGCAATTGCCCACCCAGATTTTCAGACCTAGGGGCAATCCGGTATTTTGGTCACCCAAAAGATTTTAGGCCGTTGAACCAGAATAACCATTTCACCTGCTTGGCGAGATCATCGGCAGTCTATTTTTATCATCAAAGGGGAAACGAGAATGCGGCTGTGACGTATTTGGTATTGCGCCCGCACGATGGGAATGCAAGATACAAATATAGAAATGAACTCTAGATGATTAGAAAAGAACGAAGTTCAAAGTCATGGCTCTGCCGGGTGTACTATGTAATTTGGGACGAAATACTTCTTTGAAACACATTCTAAAATGAGAACTACTGCTCGACGGATTGTGTTCGTCTTTTATTTTGCAAGCGATTGAGTGCATTTGAGACAATGTGATGATTCTGGAACGTGTAGAACTTTTTGTTCACAGTATTTTCGCTAATATATACAGTATTGTGTCAGGAAGTTGTCTGAAGCTACAGTAAGTACTATATCAGATGGCAGCGCCCCTGGATTTCATCGTGTTCCGAGATTGCCACGCTTAACCAAGATTAATTCTTACTCCCTATTTGACTGTTCTAGACATAAAAATACAGTATATGTTATTTTACTGTTGTTATAGGCTACCCTGTATTATTTGGTGGATTCAAATAACAAGTAGGATTACCCGTATAGCTTTAGTAATCGTAGCATCTGCAGAATTCAAATTTATTGATTTAGCTTTGAATCAATCAGGCTATACTGGAGAATTCGAAGTCCTGAAGCATATTGATTTAGCATCGCAGCAAAAACATGTTTTTTGGGGTATTTTCTGCTGTGGGCCTCTCATTTAGAAATTCATCTCGTGGCTATTTTTTCCATGTTACCCATTGGCGTAGCATTATTTTGAGTCATCAAGCATGCAAATCCATCAAGAGAGTTGGGAGAAAAATACCGATCAGACATACATACATACCCACATACATACATACATACATACATTTCTCTAATTATAGATAGGACATCAAGAATTTTCTATGGTTCTCTTCGAATGATGTATAATTTAATTGCAGGAATAGTCAATTCAACGCAAAAAACAATTAGTTGCCCACCCAGTCTCTGATTGTCAATCTGGTTTGAGTGTCATATCGGAAAGGCAATTCTAGGAAGGGTCATACTGTAGTTTAAGTAATGGGGAACGAGAGTAGAAAGGTTGAAATAAATTGCCCCTCCCCTCAGTTGTAAAATCTGCTTCTCGCAGGTCGATAAATAATGACGTGCACACTTCGTTAGTTCCGCTCGACTTCCCTTCCTCTGACCATGATTGGACAATAATCAGTGCCATTAGGGCCTCTTAGACGGAAACGTATCCAATGGCAGATTAAGATATATTAGTGGACTGGGCGACTAAAATATGTTATGGTTAATATTTACCCAGCCGAAAGAAATTTCTAAGAAACTAATAGACTGCACTAATAAATTTATGCGACGAAATAGATTACGTAATAGTTGTTCCTGACCAATCAATACTTACTTACTTACTTATTGCTGTGCCGTCCTCCGGTGAGGTTTGGCGACAGACAGTGCCCAGTTCCACAACAGCTTTCAATAAAAAGTCTGAAATCAACTTCTTGCGAGTTTTCAAAGCTGCAATCAAAATCTGAAATTATTTTCTCTATCGGAAGGGTGTCCATGATATCAGTCTCAATGCTGACAAGAGAGAGACTTGCCATCCGGTTCTGACCAGTGGTTGAATGAAAATAGTTCTTCACTCGCTTGAGGACGCTGAACAATATTTCACCATTCCAGTTTGTCATTATCAGAGACAGAACTATTTCAGCATCTTCGCGACCTATACAGTAGGTAATTTTTCTTGCCCTTTCGAATAAGAAAACGCGCCTTTTTCTTCCAGTAGTTGTAAGATACAAAATTCGTCATTCTACAGTATATGTACGCGTTCCATCTTTTTTGTATAGCTATATAGTTTCCCTCCAGGTGTAATCCAAGGCTTACCATAAGCACGTGATGCTCTGGAATATAGGCGTCTACACATAGCCGAAGGAACTGGAGAAAGATTTCGCCTATTTCATCAACTTTTGAAGATCTGTATTTAGAAAGTTGCACCAGATAATATCAAGTGCAGAAACCAGACGGCCAAGGTTGGACTGACGCAGGTCGTAAACTGTTTTAAATGTTACCCGGAGGGTGGGTGCATTTCACCTGTTGGGCGTGAACACTTCTATGGTCTGAAGTGGATATGGGAGCGTTAACAGATATTATTATACAGATTGACAAGACTTAGGCTTACAAAAAATAAATCTAAGAAAGCATAAAGCCTATTTGGTTCAGTAACCATCTTCGTAAAATCGAAGTTGCAATTTAATATGTTGAAGCCACCACATACTCAGGGTAAGTCAGGAATATGCGCATTTGTAAACTCTTGAGTATTTGTGATTTTAACCTGATGATAAGAAATGTTATTACAAACCCACATGCAGAGTCACATCCACGTCGTTGTCTCCCACCTGTGCGTTGCTGGCGATCGTTTCGTTATAGACAGTAATTAGGAACGTGCATGATAGAGTCACTAATATCGTCGTGCAGCCAAGATTCAGTTGCGATGAAAATGTCTAGTTTTAACTGGGATAATTCATGTAGCAAGAATCTGGTCAATCTTCGACGAGGCGAAGCAGACATTAATAACAAGTAGTATAGAGGGAGTCGGCGAACAGAAGAGGTATTTTAGGATGAATTAGTCGACTGTACAGCTGAGAGGTTTCTGAAGACTTATGGTTATTCACGTAAAAGATTGTGCAATAAGTCGCGTCAGTGTATTTCTACTCCAGCGACCATTAATTTACATTTATCAATTCCCGGTAGTTCCGATACCTTCTAGTTCCTTCGTCTTGTCCTGGAAGTGTTTTCTTGTCGGTCAAGTTCACACTCATCCTTTATTAGGTATACTTTGCTATATTTAAAGGGGAAAAATTACTTTAACAATGAGAATATGCTTCATAGATACATATGATCAAACTAATAGTATAAAATAAAGAAATTATGCTGTGAACCACTATAGTAATAAAATAAGTCAATATTTTGTTATAGCCTTGTACTTTCTCATACTATTTTTTAAATTTTCTTTATATGAGCTGTTACTATATATCTCCATCAATAAACACAGACATAACACGCTTTCTTATTGTAGGAGTAGGATAGTATCGTAATGGAGCATTACCGATGCTCTTTATATATCTCATTTTGACAAGCCTAGCATTTTCGTTCTCATATAGAAATAAAAATAAACTGTAATCTATTGTGATAAATAGTTTTGGGTGACAGGGAGATTTATTGTCTGGTAAGCAAGATAGCAACTGGGTAATAAATCGAGCGTCGATGTTAATAAAAATGCACGCAGATTTAAATATATAAAACAGACAAGAGGCGCATATGGTGTGAAGTTTATCTCAGTTAGCGAAGCGATATAAATATGGTACATAGGATTGCAGAGGTTCTTTTCAGGAATTTTGAGCAATTTAAACAATTGATTTAATCCCCTGACCATTGTGGTGTATGTTCTGCGTTTACTGCTCCTAGAATCTCTAAATCTGGGAGCTTGTAACTACATGTGGAGAGACTGAGAAGCAGTTTCCCGTTATTTGTGGCGCTCATTACAACCTTCAGCTCTCCATTTGGAGGCATTGCTGAAAAGGTCACTCTGCATCTCTTTCATAAACCTCTTTGTAATTATGAACTTCTTACTTTCTTCGTGTTTCTAGATATTTGTTTTAGTTATTCAATTTGTTCTTCTTACTTTGTCAGTAATTTTAAATTCCTGAAGATGAATGCAAAATAATAAATGTTCACCTTGAGCTTGGTACTCCACTTTTTACTTCGTATTAATTTCTAAATTGTCTAAAATACACTAAGCTAATGGTCAACCAGATGTTCCTTCTCATTGTTGAGGTCGAAGATCGTGGATTTCCACTTCCACTTTGACGTCTTAAGTTCCTTTTCTTCTTGGTTGTCTCTACTGCTCAATCATTTGATTCTTCCAGTTACAACGTCTTTCTCTCTCGAATCATGCCGCAGCATGTTACCACAGAATTGTAATTTCTCTGTTTTTATGTTGTTAAGAAGCTATTTATTGTCGCCTGCCATCTCTAGTATCTTTTTTGAAACCTCTTTATCTTAATAGTGCGGAGCTCATCTAGCAATGTCTCTTTAACTAATATAACAGTGCTTCATTTTTCCTAAAAGTGTTTTCCTAGCAGTTTTATTGTTGTTTCTATGTTATTGTTTTCTTGACAATGCCTGTAAACCGATCGAAATCGGTTTTCCTTTTATTTTTCGTATTGGATCTCCTAATACCGATTCTTTACCTGTACTTTCAATAAACTATGAACTATGTAAACTACATTACAACTTTAACAATCACTAACATTTTTAATGAGGGTCTGAAGTTCCCAATGGCCTCATAACCGCTGCTAGCTCGAAAACTGAACTGCAACTCTCCAGAATGCTAAACGATCTATAAATTTGTCACCGCATGAAGCACAATTGTTGTACATTTTCAGTTGCGAAACATGTTGCAATAAATTCATCCAATTAATGAGTGCCAGTCTTCTTTTGGCTTTACTTTTTATATTTTGTTTACGGAAATATGAAGCTTATACCTAAGTGCTGCTGTTTATTTGAAGTTTAACTTTCTTTGAAATGTAATTAGTCAAATTACATCTCAGTTTCCGTCTACAGCATGCCACCCACTCTCCTTGATCCTTAATTTTAAAGATAATTATTCTGTCTCTTGACGTTCTTGTTTAGTCAACTGTTTTAGAAATAGAGATTTTTGTTATTTGTTAAAATGGTTTTCTAGATATAATTCTTATTCTCTTAAACAACTTTGTTAAACCTAAATACAATAAACTTGTATGCCTCTTTACAAAATCAGTGAGGATAGTACCTCTTATTGGAAACATTATTTCTTCGGTTTTCCTTAAATTAAATTGATCAAGCGACTGTAACACAAAACAAAAGTTTTATTACCTTTTATAGTTTAAATAAAAAAGGAGATATACGCCATTTGATCTCAGAAACCGAGTCATCAACAAAAACATTTTCTTGCTTGGTGAACTGAAGGTGGCGTAGATTTAGTGACTTGAGGGTGGTGTAGGTTTGGTGGCCTGAGGGTGGTGTAGGTTTGGTGGCCTTAGGGTGGCTTAGGTTGGGTGGCCTGAGGATGGTGTAGGTTTGGTGGCCTGAGGGTGGTGTAGGTTTGGTGGCCTGAGGGTGGTGTAGGTTTTGGTGGCGCAGGTTTGGTGGCCTGAGGGTGGCGTAAGTTTGGTGGCCTAAGGGTGGCGTAGGTTTGTTCCACTAAGGGGGACATACGTTTGGTGGACTGAGGGCGGCGTAGGGTATAGGTTTGATGAACTGAGGGCGGCATAGGTTTGGTAAACTGAAGGGGCGTAGGTTTGGTGAAGGGCAAGCGGCGTAAGTTTGATGGACTGCGGGGACGTTGGTTTGTTGAACTGAGGGTGGCGTAGGTTTGGTGGACTGAGGGGGAGCGTACGTTTGGTGGACTGAGGGCGGCGTAAGTTTGTTGAACTGAAGGTGACGTAGGTTTGGTGGACTGAGGGTTGTGTAAGTTTGGTGGATTGAGGTGGAGTAAGGTTGGCGAACTGAGGGCGGCGCAATTGTGTTGTACTGGTAATAGTCACGCACTGTACTGTAGGTTAATATTTCCTTTAGCAAAAGTCACTGTATGTAGTTGACTTTAAATGTCCATTATTATGAGAAATGTCATGTATGATGATTCATCTCTGTTCCCCCGTGTTGTGTTAGTGGAGATGTAAATGGGAAGTGTGTATAGGGTTATCGTTATGTAGGTGTGTTATTTGTAGCAGCAGTTTCGCTCTAAATATTGCAACTTGGAGGGCTGGTTATGCCTGGCCAACTTGATAGGCGCAGAACATTTGTTTTTTTTGCCTCGTCTGTTTTCAGGACCTGGTTACGGGCCTACAATTTACCACACTTTGACAACATAGGGAATTAGGAACAACAGGCGTGTGTAATAAATTACACTCGCATACTTCTGCATACAGAATGAAATCGATCAATTTCACTACCTCCGGGTAACTTTTACTGTTCTGCATTTCTTCAAGCGGAAGCGCGGAACAATTTATAGGCATAAACATTTACACTATATGCTGAGGCACGCTTGCTGTCCTTTCCACTGTGGCTAGTCTGCTACTCCCTTCTGAAGACGGCTTCTCCCGAACCGGTGAACTGGGTGTCACAAAAGTAGCTGACATATTTTGCTAACCTCTAAATCGAGCAGATGTAAATCGATGCTGCGGAAACATGAATAAAAGAATGTCATATTGTTGAGAAGTTGTTTGACATATTCACCAATTAAATCGACTTACAGTATTATTAATTGCATTTTTTCTAGTAAATTAACACAATAGCTTTTCTTTAGACAATTTAGTCAATCTGCACTGAAATCAACATTCGAAGTGCTCCGTTCTTCTTGTTGCAAATACGACCTAATACAGCGATCAAAATCGGATATAAGACGGATACCGTATGTTATAGTTAATTTCTTCGAACGCAGGACGAATTTTCATCTTGATTCTTCTGGTAAATCATCTGTGTTACGTGGCGACACATTCAAAAAGCACACGCTGTGACTTCAGACGAACGCGGTGGCCACGAAATAGGTTTGTTTCGACCCACTGTTGAACATCTGATCCAGTAAATCAAGCGCTGGTCTGTACCAATGAGGTGGCGCGCCAGTTTTGTTTCCCAGATGAAGATCCATTTTGAAACGCCTCCATCACTTGCAGCATGTTGATAAAGCGTAGGTCATTCACAGTTTATAGAAAAAAATCGGTCTTATAAAACCGCTTGCCGAAATTCTTGACATTCTGACTTTCTTTAATTCAAGTTTCAACGGCATTAGCTGAAATCTGCTCCATTTGTAGGAAAGACTGTGTAAGTTACTTTGGGGACAATCTGTATATATTCTTTCGACAACATATAAAATATTTCAATAAATTTAACTTAATCAACTAATTACATTTTGTTAAGCTTTAAATCATTAATGTTTTTAACAAGAATTTGTCTATCTTACTTTCTCGAGCATTTTTGCAATACAGTCTACTCCGTCTAAACCGGACGCGCCTAATCCGGACGACTGCATAAAACGGACGTTAAATAAAGAAACAATATTTATTTGTATCTATTCTATGTTAAACGGTAAGTGTAAACCGGACGCGCCTAAACTGTACACCGGACGCCTTTCCAGGTACCAGACGCATTATTATTATGTATTTAGTTATGCGTAATCCAGACGCTATCATTGTTGAAATGGTTGAGGCACTCTAGAGGACTCTTCTAACTCTGTCAATGGATAATCAGAAGAAAGAAGTGGTGAAGTCAAGTTTGGTTCTTCTTAATGACGTGCTGTGTCAGGAGGTCGTACGAGGGAAGAAGCAGACGTCCATTACTGACTTCTTTAAATGACTATATATGTATTTATCCTTTTAAGATAACATTACGATTGTTCAATTTTTTCTTAAATACACGCTACTATACCATGGTTTTCCTTGCTTTTCTATAAACCGGACGATTTTCAGAGATTTATGGGTGTCCGTTTTAAGCGGAGTAGACTGTATCTCTAAATGCACTCTCACTAAGTGTATAAATTGGAACAAAATAAATTCCAACTCATCGCTACTCGTGATTAGGTATATTGAAACAAACAACGCAAAGTGACGTTCATGCGACCTACGTGTTGGTTTTCTCGTTCACTAATTTTAATAGAAGTATTAGGAAAGCTAGGCAACGTTTGATGTCTTAGTAGTCTCGTGTGATGTGGGAACAAAGTACTCAGTTATTATTATTCTGCTGGCTTAACTTCCAAGATAGAGCATTCCTCTGCGCTGGTAATCTTTATTTAAATCAGCTACTCGGTTTGCTTTTTAGCTTAGACCACAGAATATATATAGGATAGTTTACTAAATCTGCCATCTCTCTCTGTGTCAGAGGTTTATATAAATCTAGGGTAAAACATCTGTTTATAGGGAAGACAGTTGGAAATTTATTTGATTCGGTTATAGGTAAATTCGTAGCGAAATAAATTAAGTGTGACCCCACTCTTCATAGACGCATATTTGGCGAGATTAGAAAAATTGTTTGTAACAGGAATGCAAGTCTTTAACCGACTGTTGACTCAGTTTGAGAATAGGAAAATTTTGTAGTTGTTTCATTCACTTAATCTCTAGATTAGTGCTTCACGTAATTTTTCTTGATCCAAATGTTGTGTTTGGAAATAGGCAATTTACAAATTAACTAAACGGAATATGTGTATGAAAGCGTTACAAGATGTTGAACCAATCCCGAAATATTAATATTAGTTAATTAGCCAATAAATAATTTGTTTGTTTGCACTTTAAAGTCTATCAAATGAGAACTTGAGCAATAAATTGAGATACATGAAATTAATCATTTTATATTCAGTTTACTGTTTATCTTAGGCTGATTTATAGTGATACTTTAATGATGGTTAAAAGTTATATCAGTTAAAGAACCAGCAATGAAAAGTTATGGTAAACCTTCCTGCGTGTTCCTTCGATTTTCTTCCTATAAGCATTTTCTTTCGTTCTTCGTGTCTCACAATATGACCGCAGTAAGCAATCCTTCTTTCTTTTATATACTTATTAACATCTCCCTCTCTCTCCAATACTTAATCGTTTTTAACTTTCACAAACCATTTTACTTTCATCATTCGCTTCAACGCCAACATTTCTGTTGCTTGAATCTTTCTTTCGCTTGCTTTTGTTAGTGTCCAAGATTCTTCCTCATTCTTAGCGACCGCGAAACTGTAGTTTCATAGTAGTATCTCAAACGGTCTCCCTAGGAACTCAATGAGTGCGACACTATTGCTGAATATATCCTCCAGACGATTCGTCCCCAGTGGTCTGCATCGTCGTTCTCGCATTCTAGCAGGATGTGCTTCATTCTTGATGCAGACGTTGTAGGCTCGGAGCGCTGGTCATTTTCCGCATCTGACTCACCATTGGCCATACATATGTGCTCAGTAGCTTCAATGTGGTTTTCATTTGGAATTTTTCGCCGCAGAACACCCTTTCATCAAGTTGAAAATTCTTCGTGGCATCAGTTCTCTTTAAAAAGTGGATATAGTGGACGTAGTTTCAGAAAAGTATCTATACTTTTCATCATTCGCTTTTATCCTTTTCTTGGTTCGTTTACTGTCTCAACGTAAATTGTTAAGACCCAATCAAAGTTGTATGTTTTACGTCCTATACTGATATTTTTTTAATAAAAATTGTTTTTAACACAAGAAATTCTTTTATAAAATAAATAAAAAAAACTGCTGCAATACTATTCTTTTTTACTTTTATCATATCAATTCAAATAGTCTATATGAACTGTAAGTAGCTAGACATTTATAAAGTGGTAAGTAAAACAAATTTAAATTTGGCTTATTTTGTGCTATTCTAGCAAAAATTGGAGGGATTGTTTTATCTTTAGAATAAATCGCAAAAATTGAGACGCTGTGAGTTCATGTAGAAATATTTTCACTGAGAAAGACAATGTTTTGTAAAACACTTTCTACAGGATGGCACTATTTTTCAGTGTACATGGATTGCGTTTCTGTGAATATAATTGCACTTGAAGAAGTAGAAAGTGGCAACTAACTACCATTATTTCTCAATACGAATTAAATTTATAGAAACCCTAGGAATAATTTATACTGAATACGAAATCATAATTGTAATCAGAATGTCTGCGCGACAGTCTCAAAAAATAAAAATAAAAACTTGTTTTCCATTTTCTGAACTAAGCTCAAGACTTTCCGGGAGTTATCAATATTTCTCATTATTTCTAAAAATAGTAATTATTTTCATCAAAACATCCACGCACTCTCCTCCGACAATTTTCCTCTGCATACATTTAATCAAATTAACCCACCTTCTATTTTCCAACTAAAAATGGCACGGCACTACTAACACGAGCCAATTCATCTTGGCAGTAATTTCCTCAATCGTACTACAATAACTTCTGGTAATACGCATTCTAGTATTTTTCTTCTCAATCTGCCATTAACTTTGCGAAAATAACTGTTAAAAACGTCAACCCCGAGTTGAGTCCATTTCGTTAGCAACAATTCCTTTGGGTCCTACTCTATCAAGGTTGACTGCTCACACGGGCTCTCCTCCCCAGTCTGACTTTCGGAGAACCGCTAAAACCTCGAACAGAGAGCCAACGAGGGGAGTGGGCATTTTTTCTTAGACGATAGGTTGCAAGTGAACTCTATTGTATACTGAAGCTGAATTGAAATTTGTCTGGCGCTCACAAGTGGAAACTTAAAAAGTGCCCCCCGTTGCGCTTTTTTCCTAACAGTAGATTTATTTCCTATTCTCTATTGTCACACAACTACATTATTTTGAAATTCTGATTGTTTTATGGATACATGCATATACTGGCAGGTCTTCTGGTGTAAAAGAATTAAAGATTTGGCTTTTCAGATATTTATGGCAAGACAGTACCCAGGGCCACCCACCATTTTCTCATGATGACGCCTTTTGCTGGGATGAACAAAAACTCTCCTTTTGTTTAAAACGCTAATAAATATTACACTTCCTCTTGTTTACTCAGCGTGCATTTTTTAAATTCAACTCGTGGATTTATAATATTATCAAATTATTTCATATTACCTGACCCTACGAGAAAAGGTTGATGATTGGTTTTGTGGGGTCTACAGCAAAGTTCAAAAAGTTGCACAGTCAGTGAATTGCAACGAAAGCATCCCTCCTCAGTGTGGGAGACAATTTCACCGCGACAACACACTTTCAACTACACCCATGCAGTACTACAAACGTAGCATTGCAATATCATTCATCGATATTGTTATTTCAGAGTTGAAAGCGCGTTTCCAAATTGACAAGGGAGCGCATTATGACATGTGTGCACTTATGCCTCAACTAAGTTCATCTAAAAATGACAATGAAGTCAAAGATCTTGCACGCATCTTGCTCACCAAGTGGAACAGTATTTTGCAGAGCCCTTCCACTTTCTGCACTGAGTTACTTTGGTGGAAACATGTCTGCACTGATAATAACTTTGATAACTTATCCTTAACTGACATTATTCACCATCATGCCGATTCAACATTTTTCCCAAATGTTAGACTAGTACTTATGATTATTTTTGTTTACTAATTGAAAGTTGTGAGGCCGAGAGGTCGTTCTCCTGTGTTCGTTGTCTGAATACGTTTCTTCGCTCATCAATGGCCTCCAACAGACTGTCGGAATTGTGCGTCATACAGCAATGCATAATAAAAAAGTGACTTTATCTACACAAATAATTGTGGACATATTCATTGGACTGCACCCAAGACGAATGCAGTCTTCCCCATTTTTTGTCGATTAAATTTCGTTTTTTTTGTTATAATGGTTATTATAATGAGTATCTATATTGACGTTGATATTATCACAAATCGGGGATTTTAATTTCATATTGTTCCTAATATTATTAATAATTACTAAATAATCTACTTTCAAATACTTAATATATAGCTAAAACAAATTGTCAACATTGTATTTTTTTCTTCAAAATTTTAATTATTGTACCGTTTAAACTCAGACGCCTTTTCTGATCCAGCCACCCAACATATGATAAATCCTATAGATCCGGCCCTGGTACCACCTGGTTCGCGAAATATACATTATTCTAGAGATTTTTTGTGAACTAAAGAAATCAGGATATAAATTATATCTGAATGCTACGGATATTATTTCTTTGCATCAAATTATCCTTTTGCAGATTTATTTCATTAAATTCAAATTTATATAAAATTATAAAAATATCGTAAACATTTTTTGTAAAGATGAATTTCATATAGCAGCAAACGTTTAGCAGGGTTTGTTTAAATGTTTGTAATTGCTCACAGCGTACTAAAATAACAAACGCCAAACATATTTGCGAAACAAGTAACAAGGTATACACGGTTTAGCCATATACTGTATATGTATTTGCTTTACTGATTCTCTTTAAATTAAAAGCGTTGACTGCGCGTGCAGTAAAACGTTCTGTCTTTACTTTCTCCCTAGGCTATCTGTCTCGAAATAAATGATGTATTTGCTAAGGTTGAAAGAATTTCAAGCATCCTTAAATAGTTATTCGACCATTAGTTGAAACACTTATTTTACACCCAATAGTAGTAATTGAATGCTTCAAAATAACTTACCCATGTCTTGAAGTTTTTGCTTTTAACTAGTATATACTATACTATAGTTATGGAAGGTGTAGACAAAAGTCATTCCAGTGGAAGTGGGAGCCCTTCGCACGCTATCCTGTTATTTGAAGAATTACCTCAGAAAAATAGGGATGGAACTGCCAGTTAGACTGCTATACAAAAACAACACTCCTATATAGAAACAGCAAGTATTTTGCTAGAGATCCTGAATATGTAAAAACACTTTGTATACAAAGTTATAGATGAAGTATAGACAAACAACATCAACTACTGCCGTGTATTGAGGGGCACAATAATTTGCCAAAATAGAAAAGAACCCTCTGATGCTCTACTATAGTCACTGTTCGGCAAGTTCACGATCAATGGATCACAATCTATTGGAAAATGTTATTGTGTTACTGCATTAAAAATAAATGATATCCATTTCCGTTTTCTTTGAATATATTTAA
>JAUYWV010073338.1:10858-24208 GCA_032274565.1 Nematoplana nigrocapitula | reverse complement strand
TGCGCCGTGCATTTGCCCAGATTTTAAATTTAGAATTATATGAGTAAGAAATACCACATAAAATATGACATTGAAGAAATTGAGAAAATTAAAACGCCTCCCAATAAGAAAATACGCTCAATATAAACAAATCCTAATGCAGGGATAACCCGGCACTTAAAGCTTTTTCCTTACTTTGGTTTGCTACTTGATTGTGTTGATCTGTATGTGTGGCTGCTTTTGTTGGTCTGTGTGTCTGGACAAAAGTGTAATGATAAAGCATAATTGTCTTTCTAATGATTCCAACTACTAACCGGGCGAGTTAGTGAATAGAATAAACATATGTTTTGTTTTATTCGTTTAAACGGTTTATATTTACCAAGCAATATTAGGTCACAAATAGCTGGAAATATAAATGGAGTGTCATGTAGGCTCAACATAAATATAGCTTTCGTTTTATTTACGGTATCAATTTTATACGTAAATAATTTGAATAATTTGAGGCTGTTTGATTGGGATAACAATAGTTTAATTGTTTAGAAGTACAGTAATAATATGTACCTTTCTTAAGATTTGTTAATCCTTTGGTATTCATTCAGTGACATTAAATAAAAAAGATTTTATATATACAGACCTACAATTAATAGAAGTTAAGCAAAGATTATATTGATCATTTGACCTCTATATTGTTTATCACATTAATCTGCTGAACTATGAGTATGAATGTCTGAATGATAAAGTATCCCCTTTGGAATAAAGTACTGACTACTCACTACTGTTTGGAAGACATGTCCTCTGAAAATATTTTTTTGCTGTGAATTTCACAGCATGAATTGGACAAAATATGTAAATTATTAACTAAAAGGCTGATTTATAGTTTAAATTAATCAATTTCACAGCAAAGATTCCAAAATTTCACAGCAATGCAATGAATATATCCATGACTAAAATAAATTTATTCCAGAAGGGCAAAGTATACTTTATGTTTCTTAGCTTAGGACATATTATAATCTGTAAAAAATAATTGGTTTTGCTTTTAACAGCATGATTTTGACAAAAATATGGGAAACTAATTCCAAAAAAGTGTAA
Organism: Nematoplana nigrocapitula; assembly: GCA_032274565.1. Lineage (NCBI taxonomy): Eukaryota > Metazoa > Platyhelminthes > Proseriata > Nematoplanidae > Nematoplana > Nematoplana nigrocapitula. The sequence goes on along the minus strand of JAUYWV010073338.1, from coordinate 23,140 downwards.
TATATAATTATTAAAACAAGATATAAAATTTTCATTAAATTATTAAAAATATATCAAACTTAGTCTTAGAATTAGAATAATATATACCACAATAGAATAATATTATATAAAACATCTTTTAATAAACTAAAATAATTAAAAAACACTTTTAAATAATAAATTATAATAAATAATTACTTTAAATAATATTTCAGAACTGTTATTAAAAACTTAAAATTATTTATATTTTATTAATAATAATAAAGTCAAGTCAATTCTATATATTAATATTAAAATATACAAATTATTTATAATTAAAAATAATTTTTTAATTACTCTAATGTTATTTAATTGAATTATAACATTTAAATAATTTTATTTCAATAGTTAAAATATATTTAATTATAAAATCTATATATAATAAACTTATAGTCATTCAGTTTATTATATATTTTATTCTATTTATTAAATCTAATTATAATGAATGTTCATTAAATTTTTAAACCAAAAAATCTTTATATTGTGCGAATTTTACTATTTCTTTGGAATAATTTTAAATAAAGTGGTAAATTCAATGTTATCAATTATATTAAGTATCAAAATTTGCGCATTATTACAGTATACCATATAGAATATTCCATATGCTATAGCTAATATTACATATATCAAATACCCTAGCAACCATGGCAAAGTAGGCCATAAAATATAGTAAAATATTGTGTTATATCTAGTAAAGGTGCTATAGTGCCACCTATAGGCCATAAAAGGAGTTTTATCTCTATTCCATTATCTTTAATATATGCATACCTTCTAAAATAAACTTGCCAATACCTCTATATAATTAAACCTGTAGAAAAATAACTAGATAGATATATTATAATATATATATGCTTTTTTAGTATATATTTCATATTTTTTAATGATATTATACAGGGTAGCCTATAAATAACTGATGAACCTTATAGTTTAAGTTGGGATTTGCATAAATTAATAAACAACAGCATTTGATCTTTACACATGCAATGCAGGGATGACACAGTGGCATGATTATAAAACATAGATATCATAATTTCTATTAGACAATATGGATAGCATATCGTAATTACAAATTTAAACTTAAAAAGGAAACATATTCATAAAATGGAATACAAGTTTGACACACAACAGTGCATTTATTATATAAAAATTATTAGTCATTGAAGAATGTCATGAATGTTGTAAATTTCAACATCAATATGGAACAACTATCCATTGGAATACTGTTAAAGATATTGCAACCAAGTTTGAAGTGGCAGGTAGTGTTTTTAATTAACAAAAATCTGGATGCCCAAAGGGTGTTAATAATTGATCAAAACTAACTAATTGTACGTGAAGTGTGGCATCAGCAGCCTCAAAATTCAAGTTGTCATTTATCAGAGAAACTTGATATCCCCAGGTCAATGCTACAGTGCATAATAAAAAAGCTCAGTCTGAAGGTGTGACACCCAAGATTATTACAGCAGCTCAATGAAGATGATCCCAATAGCCATTTAGCATTTTGCAAAGAATTTGAGATGTTATTTACTGATGATCTAAACATTCTATGGACAGATGAGGCAAACTTCAAACTAAATGGGCAGATGAATCATCATTATTAGGAAGAAAATTTTCGTGAGGTGTTTACTAAATTGGTTATGTTACACATGCATTTACTTTAATAAATACTCTATTATAATTACATATTTTATGTTCATTGATTATGTATGGGCCACCTTGCAGTATAGAATGTACTTAGAATAAATGCATTTTGCATTATATTTGCAGACATACAATGTAGTTATATCTCATGAAGTTTGTAATTAAATATTTAATTCATATTTTCCATTCTAATATCTTTAATTGAGCATGTTTTTTTAATTTTGAATATATTTAATCATAACTAATCATTTAAAAATATTCAAAAATTTAAATCTGCACATTATCTATGTTATCCTTACCCCTCTTATGTGACTTCTCCAATTATATGACTGACAATCATATAAGAGTGTAACTACTGTACAAAACTGTTAAAATTCTTTGAAATATCGGAACAATAATTTAAATCTTTGTTCATACTCATATAGCTTTAATAATATGGTTTTGAAATAAAATAACTATGAGAAAATAGGCTGGAATGATATTCTAATATGAATACCAAAGAATTGTAGAATGATTACAAATTTTTATTGCCAATTCACACAACTGAATAAATCTGAATTAGGGGTGATAGCCAGTTTTTTGTCAACCTCATTGAGTTAGTCTTAATGATTAAATTGAGATTTGCCACTCGGTGTCAGAATGGAATTTTTGACATTTTGACACTGTTAGTGCTTCCAGGCATATGACCCTTATTTTCCTCTGGGCCTTATTCAATGCAGTCAACATAGATGAACATCAGAAATCACTCAGATTATAGCTTAAAATCTGGTCAATGGTGTGTGGTACATACTGTAGATTTGGAAAAGTCATCAAAAATGTTGTTTAAATGATATTGTCACTGATTATATTATCAATTATTCCCAAAGTTCCATCTATGTGCTTTGCACTTTATTTTGTTTGTATTATGTTTGGATGCATTAGTAGATGAGGTTAACAGTAATTTTTTAGGTGTAAAACAAGATTAACATGATAGTTAGAGGTTGAAAAAAACTGTTTTATGTGCACAGAAAAAAATTGCATCTTTTTGATCTATTATTTAGTGATATTAGGTATTGTAGAATGTCACAAGATTTATCCATACCATTAATTCCGCAGTGCAGTCTTCCCTTTAATTAAAATATGTTTGTAAAAACCAAAGATTGGCTGCTATTTGTCTTCTTTTGTTCTTTTTTAAATAATTGTTTTCTACATTCATTCATGATGATGAAAACTCGGTGTTTAATTTTTAATAAATGTTGTTAAATTCTTTTGCGGCCTTCACTTCTCATTCTAAGATGTTTTCCTTTATAGATAGTCCCATCAGTTGTTGTAACACATGTTATTTCATCGAGGTTTATTTAAAATATTATATTTTAAGCCTTTGTTTAAAATTCTCTAGCATTCGTTTATTTCCTAAAAAACAGTGTAACAGCACCGACTGACCTTTGAAGTTCTTGGTATCTTCACCTCTCCTCTTTTAGATGTTGTAGTTCACTGCTAATAATTTACAAGTGAAAATGAAAAAAAACTTTTATGTCAAAATGAGAAATATTGAGGTTAAATGTAATTAATAAAATAGAATATTTAATCAAACAATGACATACATTATCATCAATTAATAAATGCAATATAATAAACAACAAAACAAAATAAGCATGTCCAACAATGAAAATAGTGTTCCATGAAATGAATTAATCGATTTGAGAACCATGTCCCAACTTCCATGTCGTTTATATTTAAAGCAGTCGCAAAACATGATGTACTGTGTTGGACAACATTCACACACACAATCTTGACCGGTGATTGTAAGAAAAGCGTCATCAATGAAGAGTTCCCCACGTACAAAAGTCGTGCACTGTTCGCCAAGATGTTGAGGTGCAATGTCTGACACTCTCATTCCACGCTTGAACCTGGCTTTAATTTTACTCTAAATGATTTCGATAGGGTTCAACATCGGCGAGTATGGTACGCGTTTCAAAATAATTACGTCAGCCCAGGATATGTTGCTGTGCATTCCGCCAGTCTTGACTGACATGGCGCATTATCAGTCACTAAGACAACATGCTTTGGTAATACCCCAGCTGGAAGATGTTGAAACATTTGCAATGTATGCAGTGTATAAAAGCACCAGTGAACTTCCCTAAACTATTCTCATTTTGACTTGAATACATTTCAGGTTTCATCTGAAAAGTTCTCAATTTAACCAACAAAAGGTGTAAACTGTTTTTGTTAACAATATTATTACTAGTTTAGATATTCACAGGTGACTAACTAGCATTACAGCAGTCATAAAGGCAGATTCAACAGTGTAGCCAAAGTCCCTAATCTTTCAAATTTAGAAAACATACACAGAATCTATTCAACATTTGTATCATTTAATTTCTTTATATCCATTTTTACCTAATGTATCTGACATTTTCACCTTTTCAGACAATGGTTTCCAGGAAATCGATATTGCTAGTACTTTTATTTTATTTATTTCGAAACTATGCAGCTCAAAGCTATCCAAACTTTACCAACACAACTCTGTGCTTCACTGAAAATATAACATCCTTCTGCGATCCCGCAGATCTATTCAGTAATGTTCAAAGTAAGATAGTAGATTTATATTTATATTTTAATTGCATCCTATTTATAATGTATTATTAATAAACAAGCTAAAGATTTCTGGGTCGTTGGAACGCGCGTTTTCTGATTGGTCAGTTCGCTGACTGACAGAGTGCGCGAGCATTGGTTGAACGTACACCAAAAACACGCTGAACAGCAACTGATACTCAACTTGAACGAGTTATGCTTTATTCATAGCAACACTTGCATGCGTAGCTGCAGCGTGCCACTGTTTTTTTCATTTTGGAATTTCATAACTAATTGATAGTTCAGAAAAAAATCAGTAAAATATCTCATTTACAGTGTAATTGTAATAATAAATAGTTTAGAATTTCATGAATTTGTATATGCGCATTTATTTGTGTAGTGTCGATAACAAACACACTAAATAGATTAGTGATCTTAAGTGCGAATGTAGTTTTATGTATAAGGCAAACATGAAGGATACTGTAGCTAGCAGAAGTGCTTCAACAATTTTCGGTGAATAATCAAATTATTTAGTGATATTTAAATCTTCAGGAAGATTTAAAACAGAGACACGTTGGCTAGGGCAGAATGGAACGAATACATCCCTTGTTATTCGATTTGAGACGACTAAGTGGTTTCATTAATGGTTTCTGGCTTCAAAGTATATATATTATATTTATACGTGCTACATTGCAAAAAAATGAAATTTTTGCTTGGTGTTCACAGTAGACACGATTTTATTTTTTCATTAACAAACCCGTAACAAGTCAATAGACTGTCTAGACATACATAGGTGACCCTGCAAAGTACATACACTCCTGCTAGACAGTTCTACCTAATTGGCTAGTTTAAATTTGAAGTAAGGCGATAAGATTGAATGTCTACTGAGAACAGCCAGGCAAGAATTCAATTTTTTGCAATGTAGTGTAGTTCCCCGGCATACAGTTTCCCCATAAAAATGAACCGCGTTCGCATATTGCCTAAAAGAGGCATTTTTGTCGACGGCAACAGTAAGTACTCTTTTAGAGTGGCATAAATGAAGTTCTTACTGCATGCTATGCATTATAAAAAACTTCTTCAGTAAAGCAAATAACGAAAAGGGATTTTTATACTGAGTAAATATCTTCAATTTTGAAAAACATCACAATTTATGAAAATAGTTTAAAATACAGAAGAAGCCCACTGAATGCATAAACGAAATATGTGGTACTGGTGAAATCCCAGACGGTTTAATCAAATCGATCTTCATCGCGCTCCATCAGAAATCAGGAGCTATAGAATGTCAACTTCACAGAACCATCAAGAGCCATAAGAAGTAGAATCATATCGGAGATTGAAAAGGGTTTTGTGTAAGACGCAGGCACTCGGAATAAAATATTTAGGCTAAAACACGGATAAGTTATGAGTTTGGTAGAATGTTTCGATGTTTTTTTTAAAAGACATCCAACTTCTGAGAAATTTGTTCTTGGAACAGACAGCATGTATCCGCATAGAAAATGAAGATTTATCAAGATTCAGAGAGGCGTCCGAGAGGGATGTTTTTAGTCCCCAGATCTATTTAACATCTATAACAAAATGATCCTGAGGGAACTGGAGGGCTTAGAGGGTTTTATCATTGGAGGACACAATTTGAACAACTTGTGTAATATTAAGATGATACCGTACTAATAGCTCAGTCTGCAGAAATACTACAGAGACTTATAGAAAAAGTAGTGGAATAGAGTAAGAGGAAGGGCCTTTATCAATTGCAAAAAGACATAATGTATGGTGATAATCAAGCAAAAGGATCAGAAGTGGCAGCTAAAAATTGGTGAAGTGAACATTAAACAAGTGAAATCTTTTAACTACGTAGTTAGCTTGATCACTGAAGATTGCAATTGTGACTCGGAAATCAAAAGAAGGATCGACATGTCAAAGCAATCATTTCAGAAGTTAGAGAGTATTGACGGATAGGAAGATGGCGATTGGAACAATAAAAAGAATTCTACGCTGTTATACCTACTCCGTTCTAACTTATGGAAGTGATTTTTTGACGATATTATCGCAGATGGAAAGCCGACTTAAAGCCATTGAAATGTGTTTTTTTCGAAGAATGCCCAGAATATCCTGTGTAGACCACATTTCAAATGAAGAAGTCCTCAATAGAGCAGGAGAATGAAGAAAGTTGATCAAATTGATAAGAAAAAGGCAGTTCGAATTCCTGGGCCATGTCATGATGATAGAGAAACTAGAAGAAATTATAACAACAGGCATGACTGATTGAAATAGAGGAAGAGGACGACCTCGTCTAATGTACACAGTACATGGAAAGTATTAGAAAATGAACACAGGCGCAAGTACCAGAGGAACAGAAGGAAAACTTGACTGTACGAAATGTGTTAAAAACCTGCAAGGTTAGAGGTTTGTGAAAGTCCATGTCACCTACGTCTTAGAAGGACATGGTACAAAGATAGATGGAAAAAAATTCCAGGCACGAAGCGAGTGCGAGCAGGGGAGGCAAGTGTCGTACGACAACTATCTGTAGAATATAATATCGTATTTGCTAATTTACCACTTGTGCGACACCAGGAGGAAAAATGATAGGCTTAAAGTCAGAGAGGAACAAGTTGTGGCCAAAACACTATTTCTTGGACGAGTCACCCCATTACACAGCGACGTACTGCAATAGCATCTGGTCTGAACGGAGCCCGAAATCGGGCAAGCAAAACTTGCTCCCGATCATGTTGTTACTGTAGTCACGACTATAGCGGTATTGGCGGAAATCGTACTGCATTTCGGGGACAAATTTAGAACAGGCTGAGCAGGCTCGGATCCTCTTGGTCGAGTTGAAGTTGCAGGGTCGAAGGCGTTCCTTGGCTTGACCGACCGGCACATTACGTTGCACTCGTAGCTTTCCAGATTGGATTTGTTGATGTTTTTGTTTTCCGCTGTCCTGCCGGCGAAAAGAAGAAGGTAAAGGAAGCAGCTTGCCTGGAGAAAGGTCCTGCTTAGAGTATTTTATTAATTTTCCACTCATTTCGACGCCAGCCAATCAGATAGCCTTGTGTTGCCAAGTGTGGATATCAGGCCGAGATGGGGATGTCCTGTATGTTAACGTATGCAGCGATCCGATGTCTGTCACTCTCCCATACTAAAACGTCTTTCTTACTTTTCGTATTCTATTAAACTTGATTCTATTATTAAGATTTCTACCTCATACATTTTGCTAGTTTTCCTAGAAATATTTCTGAACATTGTTGTCGCTCTGTAGATTGTCGGAAACTCCCATACCAATCAGTCGTGCGGACTTATTTTTATTGGGTAAGCATTTCTCTCTTTCGTATGTCAGAGCATTCAGGAACCTTTTTCTAGAACTCTCGCCGCTTATTTCCCAAATTTCATCATTGACTGGCTACTACTTCCCTACATATTTTATGTTGTTTGGGAGAGTGTGTAGTTCTGAAAAGTTAAAATCACTGGGTGACTTATCTTTATAAAATTAAACACACGGAAACAAGCGAGCTTTGTTGCCGCAAAAAGGAGTAAGTTGTACTCTGGACTAGAGATGGTGATATTTGATCCACTTTTTTGGTATCTTCCTTCAAATCGATATTCCATTGTATGGAGAAGTTGAGAGTCACTGGGCTGCCTAGAGAGGATGCGTTCATGGATGAAAGCTTAGTTCCCTGCACAGAAGCCGGACATTGATGAAGAGTTCTTTGTATCAACTTTATTCTCCCTGAAAGGGACGAGCACGTTGGCAATGCTGCAGTGCGTCCGATAGGAAGGTGGAAGCGACCCCCATTGTACACGTCAACTCCGGACAAAATAAGTGAGGCTCTTGGTGTATATGGAGTGGGTTCTTTTAACGTCAGATTTTGCCTCTAGTGAATAGTCTATGTGTCTATAGGCAGTTACTATCCTAAAGTTTTCGAAGAAACGCGGTTTTCCTAATGAAATCACTCATAATTTGCAGTTTATTAATTTGTTTTTGACAAAATCAAGAATTGATTTTGAGTAGTTTTGATCGAGGCGTGCATATAAGATGATGTGATGCTTTCGCCCATTTAAACGCCTCTAGTTTGCTGGAGTCTTTTGCCGACTAGGAGAGGAGAGGTGTACTCCATTATAGATTTATTCTTCCTTAGCGATCGCGAAACGGTAGTTTCATAGCGGGAGAGGCGCTAGGAGTCTCTCGGGCAGTCTCCCCAGGAACTCAATGAGTGTGGCACAATTCGTGAATATATCCTGAGGTGAAGTTTGGGGCCCCAGGCGATTCGTCTTCGGTGGGCTGCAGCGTCGTCCTCGCAATCTAGCAGGATGTGCTTCGCGGTTGAGAGGACTGTGCAAACCTGGACAGTTCTACGCGCTGGGATTGTTTTCATTCTTTATGAAGGCGTTGTAGTCTTGGAGCGCTGGCTATTTTCCGCATCTGACTTGGTGAAAAATCTTCCTCTCGAAGTAGGTTAGTCCTCCAATGGCCTTTTTGCAGGGAGCATTGCCTCCCCTGCTTCCCAGAATCATTCAACGCTACCCCTCTTCTCCGCTCGGATTGATTTGCTTCATGCTCGAGTCTGGTGATAAATTCAACAGTTCCAAGCAAAATTGGACAGTTTGTTTGGTCTAGTATTCTTCCTTCTGCGGCTTGTTTGTCAGCCTCTTCATTACCATCAATTCCGGCGTGTCTGGGTACCCATTGGAGCGAAATGATGTTTTGGATACTAATTCTTGACAACAGTGTCGATATCTTATCGAGTGATTGATATTCTTGTTGTTGGGTCCTGGTTGGATCTTCTCAAGTATAGACCGTTTTGGGGGGAATTAGGTGGTCGCAGCAGGCGCAGAAGATTTCGAGTCTTTGCGATGACTTGATATGAGTTGCCCTAACCCACTTCAAGTTGATTGTGCTTTGGGTCTCGGAGTAATTTCAGTGAAAGTGTCAGCTCAACTGTCAACGGCGTACAGTAGTTGGGTGTAGCTATCAGTTTGTGCGTTGTGAATTAGGAGCTCTACTGGTCTGTGTTATTTCAAGTTTTCACTCCTAGTGTAGTTACTTTGTGTTTCCTACAGATAGGAAATCACTGTGCCGTTAATGCAGTATTTTTGTCTCACTAAATATATAGCAAAGCACCATTGAGATTAATTTGTGAGTAGAGCCGCACTCCCATGTGGACGTGTTCCTCAAAAGGCAAGCAGCCCAGTCGTTATCCTGGAGGGGAAATGCATACTAATCAGAACTTCAGACAGCAGGAAGGAAAACGGAGAAGTGAGAGTGGTGGGGAGGGGATGGTGGAAGAAAGGGCCACCCATGACTAGGCGTTTAGTGTGCCACCTGACGACTAGACAGAGTTGTGCTGGGAGGCGAATGGCAGTGTTTTTGAATGTACTTTTGGAGAGCTGAATTGTGGATATCACCCACATGCATGAGTGCAACAGCTTTTCGTTGGAGTCGGTACTGCCTGCGGTAACGTGTTTGGTCCTAGGTCTATACACAGTTATTTTCTTTGGGTCTAATTAATTTATATATTAATTTGTTTTACTCCTTTGAAATCAACGAAGAATAAACAATGATTGGTTTCAGAATGAAGCTCGCCTTCCCATCGGAAATTTGAACAAAGGGAAGGGCTATACTCACAGTCAGACCTCGATGGAACAACCGTTTAAACAAAAATAATAATATTAAAACTATATAGTGCCGAAGGTTACTGTTGGTGAAATAGTTTTACTTGAAACACTGTTTTTAGCGAACAATAAAGCATCTTTCTGATTCTTAATTAGTTTTTATAATTAATGCTTTGTGTTGACTGTTTTTTTCCTGCACTGATCATTTATTTACACTGTGTTCTTGTACTCTTCGTGTCGAGATTTCTGAGGATCTGCGACTGACAGTTAAGATGCTTTTCAATTTTTCATATTGTTTCTCTTTGCCAACTCTTTGCCAAATCAGCATCGATCTGTTTGAACATAAACTCAGCATCGACGCAACATGAAGAAGATGTTTAGTAATTGTTGACACATTTATTAAATATTTTCTCAAATCACATCGTTTGAAATGCTATTGAGATCATTTAATATGCGATGGGACTACTTTATACAGTTTAAAAGGAAGACTATACACCACTTTTGCGTTTTTGGCTGTTTTGTTTATGTCATTTGCAATTGATCTTCGTAAGTACCAACAGCTGCAGCTATTCTCAACATTGGTCTTATCCCTCCTCCTCGTCCCCCCCTTTTTCGAATTTTTCAGGATTTCCCTATACAGACACTATATATGCACTTTACTGTGGCGGCTAAAGTCAGGGATTGCTATGGTTGCACTGCCCCTACGACGGTTATCCCTGGACTGGAGTATCCACTTAGGCTATGAGAGTGCCAGGGGCCCAGGGGGAGTGCCCAAAGTAAAGTATATATTGCTGTTAATGATGTGAACTTCCTAGAGCTAGCAGATCTAGTGAGAGGAAAGGAGAATGCATTTACATTCTGGCAAAACCACGGAGTTCTTCCCCAGAACCGGTTGTGTTAAGGAAGAATTCTATTGATTTAGAATTAACATCACACCATCTAATGTTCTCATACAATAGAAGAAAAGACAAAAGTCAAGACAGGACACACAAACATCTGCAGAGAATACCAACACAGGATAGGGAAAATTGAAGACCCGAGATGCGATATCTGAAACATTCCAGAAACAGCCGAACACCTCATTCTCGTTTGCCCCAGATGGATGACAGCTAGTTGTACCTTCGATATTGGACATGACTTGGATCTTACACTAGGAAAGTCGTAGGCTTCCTAGGGAGGAACGGCCGGTTCTAGGCCGGACTTATGTGGCGCAGCCTCGCAGTGGAAGAAACAACGACGACGACGACATGGTCCTGGCCTTTTCAGTAGGACAAGGAAGACCGCTGGCGATGCATGAGACAATTTGGGGAATTGGGGGGGAAGGAATAAAACCCCTCAACTCTTCGGCTGAGTACGCCGTATACGCTTTTCGAATTTTATTTATAGACTTTTACACAGGAAGGTCACGAATTGTTAGAGTTTCGCGTTAATACGACCCAGTGTAATCTCTTTCATGGTGTAATTGCTGCCTGATTTCGTAGTTCTAGATGCTATTGTGCATACTATTCTATGAAATAATTGCACAATCGCCAAGTAGTAATTTAATTCTACGCGGCGTCGGTATAGGAAGCGTAAAGCAACCATCCAGCCAAACATCCAACCACAATAGAATAGAATATGCCAGCCGATGTGTTCGTTTGGCAGAGTGGTTGATTCGCGGCTGGTTCTCCTCGAATGTTGTCCCGAATGGAACCTGTGCCAGGCACCGCGTTTCCCCTCCGTTTGGCCCAATAGATGGATAGAGAGGCGAACGAGGACTACCGGCGCTTTTGTGTGTGTGTGTGCGTGTGTGCGTGCGTGCGTTGGAATTCGTCAGCTGGTTTGCACCACCAACACCAATGAGTTCTGCGTAGTTAGTTGGGGTGGATCAATTGTCACGCACAAGCGCTGTTGGTGGCTAGCTAGTATCGTATCTGTCTGGCCAGTGTACTCCTCCTCCTATCATTATTGACAATAATGGGTGTTGTCCGCATTTTCTATGTGCAACTGCAAGTTACATTTTGGATGGTTGTGATAATGGGGATAGGTGGAGAGTAAATAATCATTTTCATTTGACACATCAGTATTTTCCATTGCAATTTTCGTAAGAGTCCCATCAAAGAATGTGATGAGAATTTCGGTCGAATAACGATTTTACGCGGCTAGACTGAGTGTCCAAAAAGTCGCTCATCATGATAAATATATTTTTTACAGATAAAACTCAATGTAACTCGAGAATGGAATGTCATGTGTCTGTAGGTGTGACGAGCTGAGTGCCCACTGTGCAGGTCCTCTGCGGCCGATCCATCTGTTGGTAAATTCCACCAAGCAGAGGTGGAACGGTGCTGCTTTGGTGGCTTAAAAGGTCGAACCATTATCAGATACTCGGCGATATGTGCTGTTATTGTTGTTGTTCACCGGGATCTGATTGTCTGTCTTATTCCCGGTCTGGGGGGGGGGGGCGTTAAAACCAAGATCCCATTAATTAACGAA
>JAUYWV010073227.1:0-15668 GCA_032274565.1 Nematoplana nigrocapitula | reverse complement strand
TCATTTTCCACCAATTTCATCTCTCCTCTCATTTATTTTCTCTTTAATTCAGTCACACTTATTCCATCTTCGTTTTGGATCTATATGTTAGTTGAAGGTTACCTTCGCTCGCAACGCCCTCGTTTCTGTTTGATTAGAATGTGCTGTCACTTGTCAGCCTGTAATACGTTGAAATTGCGTGACTTCATCCAATCATACTTGTTTGTTTCATGGAATTCCCTCAGGTTCACGGGATCTATATGATAGTTTAAGGTCATTAAGTCTTTGGTTAAATTATTCGAAATACAGTTATATGCTACTCATATCGCGTAGTCAAAAAGTAGTACATTCGTATACCAGCATTACTTATGGATTACTACTAATAAATAACAAAAATTAAGCTTATTTTTAAGTGTAGTTGTTAATTTACTTCGAGTTGAACCTCTATGTATTATGTACTCTATGGGTTTACCTGTTCCCCATTTACATAATTCAAATAACTTATTATATAGCATATTGATTTAGCATTGTAGTAATCGCCTACTGAAGAATTAAAATTCCTATAAGACTACTCCGATAGGTCAACCGCAAAAACGAAACCTGTGGCCCCCATAGGGATGAATAATAATTCATCATTTATCAGACTGTGTGATTAATAAAACAAAGTCAAATTAACCAGATATTTATTTTTGGCTGGGAGTTTAGGAAAAACGAGGCAAACGTTGGAGAATAAATGGACGGGGGTGCGACCCGAAATAGAGCAACAAAATATTGATCCAAAATATTGATCGAAATAATAAGAATAAGAACAGATAGATGTGTTTCTCTCACACTCTAAATGGCGTAATCACACGCGTGGAAGTGTTTCTGTGCCGAAGCGCTTAGTATAGTATTTATTACTCAAAGATAAAGGGGGCGAGGAGGAGATGGGACATAATCTCTAACTGGTCCCAACTAGAAAATCAAGATTTTCCAACAGCCAACAAATTCGTAGTAATCAACGGGGAAGGAGAAGGCAACATGGTGATCAAGGGTGGCTGGTGTGGGGGGTGGGGCAGCGGGATTCACTTTTTGAACACACTAGAAGAGAATTCATTCATACACGACGCAACGATACAAGTCAACTTGAGTTAACGCAACTGAACGCAACCTGAAGTTGGGTAAAATCAAGCAGGCCATAACACAACCCGAACTGGAATGGAATGGTGAACAGAGATAGAAAGAAAGAAGTGGCCTTCACACATTATACAGTATGCACGTACAATAGTAATTTGAAGAGCCTAATTAATTCTATACGTAATATTAGGTAGAGGCGGGACACCTCCATGTCAGTATATACATACAGTTTCGGTTTCAGTTTCGGTTTCCGTAGACAGAGCACCCGTTCACTGAGCTATGACAATGGCGCGATGGGGGGGGGTTACACACAGTAATCGAGTATTCTCAACAACATACTAACAAAGATGATGTCAGTCTAGGAATGGCTGCTTTGCAGAAGGTTAAGGAGTGTGTGAGTTTGGATGAAGGAAGGGTGGAGGGCTGTGTTCCATTCATTTGTCCCGTGTAGCCAACACACCAACTACTCGACCTTGGGCAGTTTAAGGATGACTGCTTTCATGAAGGAGGCCGCGGAGAGGGACGCATAGGGCTGCCAAGCGGCCCCGTGACCGCCCTCCAAATAGTCACTGATGCCCCGGATGAAGATGTAGCTGTCCAGCCGATTGCCAATGATCGATTCGAGCACCTGGACGGGGGAAATCCGATCGATAATTAATAATCATGTACACAAGCCTCTGACGACGCTATGCGGAATCGAAAATTGGTGCCCAAATATGGCAGTTGTTTCACGAACGACCCGCACAGTATTATAGCTGCTTAAGCGACTATCCTACTACTCAGTAGTATGGGTGTATATTAACGAAATATACATTCTTTATAGTATTCACGGCACCAGCGCCATCTATAGAAGATCCGAAATTGAACTGACTAAACGAACCCTTTTGTGTCACTAAATGTTCGACTGACACAGCTGTCAGAGAAATTTAATTCAGGCCGGGCCGGGACACGAACCCGCGACCTTCACTATGACAGTCAACTAATCCTACCAAAGTGAGCGATGAAAAGTGATATCAAGGCTAGTCAGTGGTGCTGGGATGATAATTCAGGGGATTCCATAGTCTACAACACACCACTTTCACTCGACAAAAGGTCGAAAATCTTCGGCATGTGGTTTGACACCCATTTCACCTTAAAACATCACGCACTCAACACATTAAAAAATATACTTAAAATCTAACATTCTTACGGCACTCACATGCATATATATGCACAATATGGGTACAGACCAAAGAAACCAGTCTCCATATATACAAACCCATCATTAGACCAATCACTATCTACGCAGTCCCTTTATGGGCCCTAAATACAGCCAAAACACACAAACAAACAACAAGCCATCCAAAACAACGCCCTCCGCACCGCTACCGGTTGCACACTCTGCACAAAAACAGACCACCTCCACCAAGAAACACTCATCCTTCCAACCGACAACTCCAACACCCTCCATGTCAATGAGCATAATCGCTGATTTTAAAGCCAAATAACAATGTTTCCTAATAGGAGATAATTAAAAACTCATTTATACCATACCAGGAGACATAAAACGACGGTCAAGTATCGAATTCCGAAATTTGTATCGGTATCAAAGACAAAAAACACGCAATGGCTCTTTGGATCATTTTTCTATACGGATAAATTAATTCATAATTTACAATTCATTTCTCCAGTCGTTCACATTCAATTAACTTAAATTCCTTCTGTCATAATGGCAAAGCTGAAAGGTTCACTATTTTTCAACTATAGGTTAAACGCTCTAAATACAGTTTTAGCCCAATTTTCAGATAAACTCTGAAAAAATGTGGACGGCCCTATGTCGCATATTTTCGACACTCGTTGGTTAGCAATTTACGTTTGACAGACCTATTTCACACTCACGCAGCCGAAATCCGGTTTCAAATCGTCACTCGAAATTATGTCCCAGTCTCGTATTCCCCGATCAATTTCCAAAAACAATCAACATGCGCAACCCCACCGAATATCTCCTTGCACTCTACACTCCGCCCACCTGGTCGTATTCGGAATCGTAGGCAAGCAGATGATGCTCCATGGCGAAGGTGTCCCGCAGAAGGTCGTTGTCAGTGACGGGGCGCCCGCTGCCGATGCAACCCAGACGTACGGCCGGAATCCCTTCCTGATAGAGGTGCACCAGTTCAGCTGGCACTTCCGGATGCTTGATGTCGAACGTCACTCCTTCGCCCATCTGAAAGCGGGAAACAGGTGTTCGGTTCGAATAACAAATGGACCTCCTTCCCCCCATACCAAGTTTCAACTAATACCAAACGCAATTTTTCTTCACATTGCTACATGCTATACTACTGTACTATGAGTAGTGTAAAATTGTAACAATAATCTTATACTACTATGAGTAGCGTAATATTACGTGATAATAAAAATAGAAACTCTATCAGAAATGACAGCTTAAAACGTCAACACCTATTAAACAATTACGCATCTAAATATTTTAATTATGCCAAGTAGAAATATTTCCGTATGAATTTTAAAGATTTATATTATCGGTTTTATGAAAAAAAATAAAAATTGCTGTCCAACTCAAAAATAAATAGTTCACTCACGACGAATCTTATCCATTAGGCCACGTCACTGTGAAACAACTAAAACCAATCTCAAACGTAAAAGTAAAAACGTGTTTGAACATAAGTGTGACCTACAAAGAGACCGCCAGGACGCATCTATAAGAATAAAAAGATAAGCCATTCATAAGCAAAACGCTTTGCTTATTCAAACAAATATTTTTTAAATGACTGCATTTGTATTCACAATATTACCGCTTTAGGTCAAGTAGAATATTTTTAAACACACGTTTTTTTATAGAATATAAATAAATATATTATACGTAAAGAAGTACAACACTATAGGAGAACTGTTTTAGAGTATCGGTACATTTATCTATACCTTTAGTTTGTTGTAAAGAATGTTTAAAAATTTCTGGATCAACAGGGATTTCCTAATTTTAAGTACAAAATCAGATTAACAGTGAATTCACGTTCAACAAATATATTTCACGATAGCTGTTGGCAAATCTCTGCCAATTTGAAGTGATATTCTTCGTGGACGATTAATTAATTAAATCAGAGTACAATATCTTGATAAATAAATCTTAGCATAGAAATGACAGTTTTTGTTTATAGCTCGATCATTTCAATTTATTTGACGTAAGAATAACAGCTATCCATATTTTATACGGATACGTAATAATAACTACTTCGAAAAAAATTGTTTTGAATTTTCGCGTAACATGACTTTAAATGAGGTGATAAAATATGCATAAAAACATCGATATTAATTTCTACAATGCCTATCACCTTCCCTAAGCATTCAGGCGATTAGTCTTTTCGATAATTCGCCAACCGTCCCCGACCGGTTGACGAATGGATTAGGGAAAAATGAAATAGATTTTTGATGTTACGTTAAATGAGCAGAAAACATTTTGGGTTTCATTTTTTTCGTCAATTAATCCAATTCACTTACAGTATATGCATATAGGCTTGTTCTCTTCACAAGAGAAATAAAATCTCTAGATGACTACGAGATTTGAGGAGTAAGGGTGTCCTACACTTGAGAGAGAGATTGCTAGAAATAATAGTACAAGGAACACTATAGGTTTTGCAGAGTGCTTATACAAACATTATCCGAAAGATTGCTGAAATAGTCAAGCACAATAACTTAATCAGTGCTTCCAGTCGATATGATGAAAATTACAACGCATGCCATGAAAAAATACGCAGAAACAAAAATATCATTCTACAGAAAAAGATCTGACTTAGACAGGCAAATTACTAAAAACTAAAAATATGAAATTTTCCAATAATAACGCAATAGACATTCCGACAGAAAAACCTGCAATATTTTTACAAAGTCATTCATCTGAGGCTGCTAACTTGGACAGAAGCTAATGTCTTACTGTTAGTTTTCTTTAAATTTTTTTGCTTTTATGCTTTAATGTTTTCAATGTCTTGTTGTCTTCTTATTTTAGGTACCATCATGATTTGTACCGGAGTACACCGTGCGTTTATTGTTGAATATCTATTTCTGGAGTTACCTAAAAGCTATACGCTATACGAAGATCGACCAAAAACGATTAAATAATCGCCAAGGTTGCTCTACGCGCGAACAACAGCAGAAATACCGCGGGAAATGAATCGACGGGTGATGGAAAATTTGAGGAATCGACTTCAAGTGTGTATCGTGTGATATCATTTGCAAACCAAAAATAAAAAAACAAATCATACATCCCCTCATTTGAAACATCGTGAATATTTTGTAATGGCATTTCCCTTGGCTTTTTTGTAAGACTGTAAAATGTGGGAGGTTTCCCTGCCGGACAATGTACATCGAATAAAAAAGAGACAAAATAAAATAACATGTCCGTTTGTCTAATTTTATAATTGCATGAACAATTCAACAAAATTGTGCATTTCTAACACAAGGGAGAGCAAAATAAATGTTACTAAAAGGATGCAATTTATAAATTACGAGACGCCTTTTGTAACTTGAGAGACACATACCGGTATACATTTTCGAATCTGAATTTACACAAGGCTGGAATCATCAAAATAACCGCATTTCACCCAAATAACAGTACCTAAAAAACGCAGTCAAACATGAAAACGCTAGCAGTAACGCAGGTACAGGAAAAGACGCAAGAAGTGACAGCACCACTTTAAGTTTATCAATTTCTTTATAGCAAATTTGCCAGGCTGACGAGATTACCTTTGCTCTAGTTGAAAAGGCAATTAAAAATACCAATTTTATAATGTATTGGGCTACAAAAATAAGCAAAACCAAAGTATTAATTTCCTTTCGTTATACTTAGAACTCATCAATCAGGAAAACTTTGACATGATATATCATGCGGACGGTTTGCTGCTGTCTTCTGATAGCTGTATGCCCATTAACTTAATTGATAGTGTCTCCGTGGATAAAATTGACTATTGCTTATTGTATGTACATTTACGCATACCATTGAAATAGCCAAGTTCAGCTGAATGAAAGTATTTGATTTAAAGATTTATGAAAATTCTAAAATAATAGCATAATTAACTAGTTATAGTACTAGTTACAAAAATCAGTAGTATTTATGCGATTTGCTATTGAAAAAAATCAAGGTTGAAGTCATGCGCAAATTAAACCGACCTTGATTTTCAATTTGTCCGTGTCGGCGGCTGGTCTTTCGAAGGCCAAATCTTGCACAGTGAGTGCCACCAGTCCGTCCTTGACGTAGGCCTCCCACTGGCAGTCCATCGGGGAGGCCTCGTAACGGTCGAGCACCTGCTCCACGCATCTGCAATTGGATAAGTGAAGTTAGTCGGCAAAGCAATGGGCAACTGACAAAGAGGTTATTCCTGATAAACTGCAGCTCATCACGTAATCTGATGAGCGAAATAAAAGTACAAGAAGGAAGACTAATGCATAGCGCAACAGCATAACAAAAGGACATGTGGGTTGCTCCACAGAAGGAGAAAGAGAATGTGTGGGTGTCCCACACATGAACAAAGAGGACGGCGCGGCTTTACGGTAGCGAAAATGAAGGCATGTGAACAAGAAGGACGACTGGATTGCGCCTTAGAAGGACAAGGACGACGCCATGAGCGTTGCGTAGAAGCAAAAGGAAGACGTGTTGGTAGCTTAACAAAAGGACGTGTAGCTATCCACAAAAAAACAACGACGAGGCCAAGCGTTGCGCTGCAGCCAATCAAGGAGAACGTGTTTGTCGCCTAACAGAAGGCCACGAGGACGTGTAAAAAAGCACGTGTTGGTTGACTAAGAGAAGGGCAAGGACGACATCTGAGTTGCGCCAAAAAAGAACAAGGAGGATGTTCAGACTGCTGTACAGAAGAACAATTAGGACGTGTATGTTACGTTACAGCAAAACAAATAGGACATGTGTTTTGCGCCGCAAAAGAACAATGAGACGTGCGATTTGCGCTGAAAAGACCAATTACGTGTGGCTGCGCCGTAAAAGGACAAGGACGTGTTGGATTGCGTCGCAGAAGAACAGGTGGACGTCTGGGGTGCATTACAGAAAGGTCTGCTCCGCAGTAAAAATAAGGAGGACGTCTAGGTTGTCTGCAAAAGAACAAGGACGACGGCAAGTGCGTTGCGTTACAACCAAACAAGGACGTGTTGGTTGACTAAGAGAAGGACAAGGACGACATCTGAGTTGCGCCAAAAAAGAACAAGAAGGACGTACAGACTGATGCACAGAAGAACAATTAGGACGTGTAGGTTGCATTACAGCAAAACAAATAGGACACGTATTTTGCGCCGCAAAAGAACAATGAGACGTGCGATTTGCGCTGAAAAGACCAATGACGTGTGGCTGCGCCGTAAAAGGACAAGGACGTGTTGGATTGCGCCGCAGAAGAACAGGCGGACGTCTGGGGTGTATTACAGAAAGGTCTGCTCCGCAGAAAAAAATAAGGAGGACGTTTAGGCTGCGCCTCAGAAGAACACGTAGGAAGGACGTGTATATTTTGCCGAAGAAAAGTAAGAAGGGTGCTTCGAACAAATTCCGGAAAGAGAATACGCAAATGGCAAGTAGGAGGAATATGCAGAAGACGCCGAAGCGTCCGCCTACCTGAGCAAGCGGTGATCTTTGGGTGAGTATTTCTTGAGGATAAATTTGATGGGGGTGCCGGGCGGTGAGTCCTCGTCAGGTTGGACCACACGTTCACAATAGACGTACATGTGGCCGTTGGGTTCTTCGGCCGGCGGAGCACTCACCACGATGTCACCCAGTCGGGAGTGCTTGTCGAATTCGTACACGTGTGGCACACTGCCACCCACGCCCACCATAATCACGTGTTCCACAGACTGGAAGGCGCCTAGTCCGTACAGAGAGAGAGAGAGAGAGAGACATGCGATCAGATTCAATGCCGAAACCAATGTAGTGCTGGGGCTAAAGGAAGGCGGAAACCCATTGGGAGGAGAGGTCAGAACAGGGATTCGTAAAGTAGGATTGAGAGGAAGTTGTCGGAAACAGCAACAGTAGTGGAGTTAAGAAGAGGTTAAAGCATTACCATCTGACAACATACATATAGAAGTGTTGTTTTATTTTATCTAGAAATGTGAAAAGTAGCTTGTACAGTACAGTATGACCAAAACAGAATTAAAACTGAAGTTTCGAAACAACTAGTAACGAACACGATTCGGGGTGGAAATGACTGGGCTATATTTGCGTTTGACGTTGTCTTTAAATCTTGAAAACTTTCGAAACAATTCTCTGATTCTGAAAAGCGCTGGTAGCAAGACCTTGATGAACATTTCCTTGTGAAAACAGCAGGCGTGCGAATACACTTGATTTTTGTGACAGTGGTGGTCTGCCAACATTATTCATTTTCCTAAACTTCAAGCGCCTTCCTAGTTACATTGCAGTAGTAATAGTTTGGTCGTATCTACCCCACCTAAAATAGATTTGGGAATTCTGATGACGTAATTTTAATTTTAGCATCCAATCAGTCTACAGTACGTCGTAGTTCTCTTTATAGCAGCTAATCAGACTGTAGTACGTCAGGGTCACGTGGAATTCCCTTCCAGGGAAACAGCTCATCCGAGTTGGCGAGTTAATTGTTTCTTTCGTGTCGATTTTCCCGAAACTGTCCCTCTCGCTTCAAAATCTGTTAGGGTGCTGCTCTGCCCCCCCCCCCCAAACACACACCTTCGGGTGTTTCCTATATGTCGCAAAGTACAAAGAGAATATTGCTTTAAGTATTGCGCTAAAAGTTTACAATATTACAAAAAATACAGATAAACTACCAGATGGCAATTACCATCTACATACAATAACACAGTTGTGTAATTAAGAGAGGGGTCAGAAAACTTATCATAGTCCATCTATCGGGTGTTACCTAGAAGTCGAGTGGTGGTACCACCGGCAGAAATCTTCGCCTGCAGTTCGCGTCCCACCATGGGCAGCTTTGTGGAGATCACCTTGTGGGGACCGATGTAACCGATGGTGTACACGTGAGATTCACCTGACAACGGAGAAGTGAGATTAAGAGTTCCCCTTGACAGTTGCATTTTTAAAATAACTCAATTATTAACCTATATTGCTTGCAGTAGTATAAATCTAATATGCGATATATACGACCCTCTGCCTTGATATCTCAGCGAGACTCGCCAACAGAACGGAGAGAACTAATTCCAAGTCCGCTAGACTCCATGCATTTCTTCACAGTCTCCCGGGCCGATCACCACAACGGTCCTTGGTCCCTGTCAACGCCACTCCTGTCTCTCCCTCTTTCTTCCAATCACTCGTACCTCCTGGTCACTGTCCTCTTCTACACTACCATCTTGATTATCTGATTACTTACAACTGTCCATCTAGCTTTCCCTCAGCACCAAATCTCGCCTGTCTCCGCCTCTGAAAATAAGTTACCTGCTCCACATGCACTCCTCTCTTTAGGTCTCTTTTTCTCTAGATTGCCTTATCGACTTTGGTGACAATGGGTGAGTTTATGGAAACCCTTTTATTGCAGAGTTCAGTCCAGTCCCTAAAGTTTTCAAAACCAAGTTTGCATATAAATTTCCATATCTATAATTTCAATCTCCTGGGGATTCAAAACCTCCTGAGTTTATGTTTGGTTTGGAAATTAACTGAGAAGAATGGCTGCTCATTTGCAAGTTGGACATGGTTCATTTATCTTCAAATAGAAAATGCCAGGCAGAATCATATTAAAAGTAGAGCAGATATTACGGGAGGAAAGTAAGATAAAGGAGAAATATTATTCTATAATTTTATGTCTTTGTAAATTTATCAATTTAATTATAGTTTGTATTTGTATACTTCTATAAAAAATATATTTCATAATTCAAATCTAGGTATGTACAGGAGGGTATTAAAAATATTCCGAAACCTTGCTAAAGTATTAAAACGGTTTTGTAGTTTTGCAAAGGTCGGTTTTGATAAAGATTTCAAAACTTGGTCACATCTTTCATAGATTTTGAAGACACTGTTTACAAAACATGGTTTTCAGAACTTTCATAGATTTTGAAGAGGTTTTCAAAACCTGGTGTTCAAAGTTTTCAACACCAAACATAAACTCACCTACTGGGCAAGGTCACTGTTGTTGTAATTTCCGGTTGAGGGAACACGACAGAGTCTCCCGGAGGTAAGAGAGAAAGAGAAGAGCGCGAAAGATAAAAGGAGAGAGAGAGAAAAGAGATAGATAAGCAAGAGAAAAATAGAGGGATAAGAGAGAAAAAGCACAGGACGTCCCATGAAATGCAGCACTTTGCCTGCCGGAGCAGGTCACCTCCACCACGAGAAGGCGGATGCATGGGGGCAAGCTGACTTGTTAGCTCCATTCCCTGGAAAGGTCGTCTTCCAGAAACTCTTGTGTGATGAATTACTCACTAAGTAGAGAGTTAAGTGAGGATTACGAGCTCTTCTATGTAAATATGTCAGAGTGAGATTGCGATCTGTACTCGGCACAGACTCACACTAACTACTACTCACTCACCCTCCGTCTTGTATCTGACAAAGGTGGTCTTTTGTTCCATCATGGAATCCACCGCCATTTTCTCGCACAGCAGATTGGTGATGATGGCAATGGTGGGCTTCTCCGCTTGGGACACCTGGGAGAAAACGTTCCCGCCGCCTTTCAGGACAGTCACCTCTGCGAAGAAATAACAACAATTCGTAGTAATACTACTCGATAGTAGTATAGTTTAATGCTGAGAGAAATATCGCCCGTCTGCATACCTTCGTTGTGATGCTGGACCTTTCGCCGGTAGCCCTTCTGCCCGTGGAATTTGCCTTCCATGGTGATCTCCTGGATGACATCTCTGGCAACGAGTTCTTCGATTTGCAATGTCACCAAATTCTCCTGAACTTCCAACATTCTGAACAAGAGAATTAAAATTGCATCCTGGAATTAAATCTTGAAAATTGATACGAAAAAATATTTATATTTTAAATAATTCGTATACATATATCGATTACTTCATTTGAGTTCAAGATTGTGAAAACCCAAGTCCTCTTTACGTAAACGGAAGATTAGAACTAATTGTAAGAACTTGTAAAAGTGATAAAAAGAATAGAAAACAGCGACGGGACAAAAGTGGTCGCCAAAACACAAATACAACCAAACTATTGTTAAAGATAAAAATAAATATATATTGACATTCAAACCATCTTTAAGAAGCAGTATTGTATTGGATATTTATACTTGGCATTAGAACGTATTTTATTTATTAGTCAGATTTAATTTAATTCTTTTATCAGATGTTTTTACTTTTCCAGACAACGAACGCTCGTCCCCCCAAATAACCACCCCTTTTTAAGGAAGCATTTCATAGGTCGCTGAATTAGAGGGGGCGTTTCCCTTGACGTTTGCTTCACGTGGTTTGTTACTCCAAATATAGTCATTCAGGACACGTGCGTAGATAAGCAATATCTTGCCAGAGGTTTAATAATGCAGCTGTGCTAACATAAACTTCACATCTTTTCGGCTTCAGGAATTCGCACCGACAGAAATTATAAACAGAGTAAACTGGCTTGGGGTGTAGCAGTTCCAACCACGATAACAGCCGAGGGGAACACGGTAACTTTCGCATCGTAATCGAGGCAGTTCAATTGGAAGGCTGCAGAGATACGATGGATTTGCTAAATAGTATCTACATCCGCCCACGGCACCTTTTACTGACGAATTTCACGCAAAATCAACAGACTTTCATTATATACAGTACATAAACCACTTTGCAATAGTGCAATGGACAGCTAGCTGGCTTTGAAATAGTGAAAAGAACATTTTGATCCAATGTTATTTGTGCATTTTTCTGTTGTGAAAATCGTCAATGCCATACAGAGTTGCCGGGCAGAATATTGACAACTGTAAATAGGAGGATCGGGAAAAGCCCGTTTTATGGAATTCCTTTGTTGATTAATTTCAATGTTTATAAAAATCGTAGAAAAATAACTTAATAGATTATCTATACTACTAATTCAAAATAAAGTAATATACTACAACATATATTCTTTGCTTCCACGTGATACCCAGGAGTCTTCTGTAGGCCTTCATCTCGCAAGCTTCTAAACTTTTTGTTGATTCCATGTACTTTTAAAATTAAATCTTTCTCTTTGTTCAACTGAGTTTCCTTCTACGGAGACTTTGCCCGATTTATTCTCATGAATTCCACGGATTAATGTTTTTTTTCTCTGCCCTGGTTGCTGGACAATGCCGTTGCAACTTCACCTTCCGAGGCCTAATGCGGGCTGTGCTATGTTTCGAACAACGTTCTTACGACGCGTGACGACGTGACAAGTTATAAGCCGCAGTGCAGTTGATCGGTCAGTGCCCTAGAGTTCGTTGTCTCTTTGGTCAAATATGGTGCGGCGCTATGCAATTATCACCGACTCTACAGTCTATAGGATCCATTAGGCAAAATATAGCGCAGACACGCAAGATATGACTTCACCACTCTACTGTATATAATAGTTGCCCTAATTATTTCCCATTTTGAGACAGCTTTCTTGCCGGTGTTTGCATCAATAAACAATTAGGTCGGACGGGGTGTAGGCTACTTAGCGCAGAGCTTTTAACTCGGAAACGAACAAGACGGGGTAACAATACAATTTCTCATAGTTCTCTTCCTACTCTCTTTCTCCTCCTCTGAGCATCACTCACATCCATCATAGTACAGCAGAACTGCACGACTTTAAACTGAAGCCTCGGCATGGCCCAGATTCACCACAGTGTTGTCTCTAGAGAGGTTCTACTGAAGCCAGCTATAGCTTTCGGTTCCTGTGCTCCCGCTGTCCGTCCAGTCCAGACACATTATTGTCATTTAACAACTTCGGAACCACCCAAACTTTTCAAAACTAGAAATACAGGCATTACATTACTTCCAATACTAAATCCTCTGACGTTGAGACAGTGACTGTTTTTAAGTATCAGATGATAACGCAGGCAAAAATCGGAAACATTTATTTCATCGTAAACGTTTTCGACAACAACAGTCCGCCTTGGGCTATTCAAGGATACCAACAATGTATCCCTTGATAACCAAATAGGCAATATTAAATTATGTTTTGCAGGTGCTCTTTGGCCGTCCTTAGCGCTGTTATGATAGCAGTCTGACATGTTACATTGCCATGGAGTATTTAAAACATCTTTGAGATTGTGACTGAGTGGGTTCGTAAATACCTGCAGAGTCTAACCCTCACCTCACTTGATCACCTTTTCTTGGAGACAATCGTGAAACCTCTAGGGGCCTCTACGCACACGGTGTCCTGGGGACCACCCTGAGTGGTGGTGCGAATACACGAGGTTTTTGGGCATATGGTTGGTGTTCTGTAAAAGTTGAACCTTCTGGATTAAAGTGCAACCATCCTTCTGAGACCCATAATGCTCTAGAAAGTTTGGATATCTTTTGGGTGAGGGCTAGTGTCTACCCACCTCTGTTAACATGAAAAGGTTAATCGTACAGCCTCGTCTGGGTGATATTAAACAGGTGGACTCCTACTCTATATATGAGGGGGTGTTGATTTTCCAAGTTTAACCAGTATGTATGACGTCGAGCCACTTTACTTATCAGAGACGGTCTGAATTTCCAGCTGCCTTGCTGCAATATACACTAGATGTTTTTCCACCAAGTAGAAAAATATGACATTCTGGTAATCAATATAACAATTTAGAGTCTATCTGTTTTGCCTATTCGTCGTCAGTCAGATATTGTTAATGGGCATTTGTGCATCTCGAAGAACAGGGTGGACTCGGAAACGGTCGGAGCGCTGTTGTAAAATCTCAATGTACGAATTTTGTCAGATGAAGCAGAATACACTACTGGTTCATAGTGTCAACTTAGTAAACACATTACCATTGCAGTTGTGAACAATAGTGGAACATTGGAAAACGGTGTGTGGCATGACTGCTTACTGTCACCAGGTGTGTGCAATCGTTTACCTGAGCAGATTATGATGGATGCATTGAACTACTTTAAGATGGAGTGGAAATAAGCAGTGACAAAAGTAAGATCGTAACGACAGGCATACAGCGCCCAGAAAACATCAGCTAAATGGCCCGAGTCTGGAATCGGTAAATTCACTTTCTGTACCTACGATCCTTAATTAACTACAAAGTGGCATGCTATAACGACTAAACAAAATCTGAACCAGCAAGAGTGTTACTATGGAAACCAAGCTGGGTGCCAAACGTGAAAGCGTAAAAAGAGAAGAATATCAGCATTTGAGATGAAAACTAACCAAATAAAATCAAATTTAGCGAACAACACTGTTCATTTAAAAAAACACAATCGCTCAATTCCTTCAAACCAATTTAGCATGCGATCGAAAAAACATTTTTACGTGCCGAGTGATCTCTGAAGAATCTGGTTTACCGCTAATATGCTCATTAATCCTAGTAGTAAAATGTCGGTAGGACTCTCCTAAATAGCACTGCTGGCATTACAATTTTTGGTAGTGTAGACTATACAGATTTTAGCATCGAAAGATGAATGTTTATAGACGTGCCGCTATTAGTATATCTCTCTCTCACCTTCTTTGATATTAGGAAGTTTCCAATAAAATATTTTAGTGTTCAACCAGGTGGAATAAGACTCGTTTTCAACGTTATATTTAATTTCTATTAAGAACACAAATCAAATCTAGTGAAATTAGTATTGGCAAGATTAAAAAAATCTTCACAATTTCGTCTTCATTCCTGTCTAATTTTACATATTGTTTCTAAACGAACTATTTATTCTCCCTGGTCAAGATCATCTACACGGATCCTATCGGTCAGATGTGCGTTTATATCAGTCGACCAATTGTTTCTAGAGTTGTTTTAATCTTTATTTTAATGGAGTAATACTGTATGGAAACTTTGACTTTTCTGTTTAACGCCAATGTATTGTGTAGTACACACATGTCCGTGATGTCGCTTTAGATGTTGTTTTGATAAACTTTTAATAGTATACTGTACTTGAGGTTTGAAGTTATGCATATGCATGTATGGCATGTTTGACAAGTTATCCACCAGCAGACCGGTTTAAGGGTTATTGCCCCTCGTCAGTACTGAAGTACTGAAGGTTTGTCTCTACGTATATATATACAAATATATGTGTTATTGATTTTCGCTCTACTGTACATATATGCATGTAATACGACTTTTATATTATAATCAGATCTGATATAAAGCAAATACAGTATATTGGGCAAATTTTCGGTTATTCTTCTGTTGTGCTGTCTTCGTGGAGAAAGTGGTGGAATATCTACAAAGGAATGGAATTTAGCAATTTGCTTGCATGCTATTCAACAATAAAAACTGACTGAAATAAATTTCATCTCTGGAGGACGCATATAGACGATTTTGTTGACTCTCCGAAGAAGGCCTTGGTTCGTGAGTGGGCAAGGATTCCACAAAGTGTCTTGCGTGACTCTGTTCCTTGGTTCGTGAGTGGGCAAGGATTCCACAAAGTGTCTTGCGTGACTCTGTTCTTTGGTTCGTGAGTGGGTTAGGATTCCCCAAAGTGGTTTGCGTGATTCTGGTCCTTGGTTCGTGAGTGAGCAAGGATTCCACAAAGTGTCTTGCGTGACTCTGTTCTTTGGT
>JAUYWV010073116.1:0-15669 GCA_032274565.1 Nematoplana nigrocapitula | reverse complement strand
CAATTGACCTCAGCACAGCAAAGAAATCACTCCAACGACAAGTGAGTGAAGTGTTCAGATGAGAGTAAGTGCAAAGTCTATAAGGTGTGGCAGTTTACTGAAGGGGAACAGAACAGGAAGAAGAAACCAACACCGGCAAATCCTGACTGGCGTACAGTATCCCATCCCCAAGGAAACACAGCACAAGATCGGAGACATCGGATTGCACGAGGTGTGGCGTCTTGTACGATGTGCGCCACGTGAACAGAGTGTGTCCAAGGGACTGAACTGCGGGAATCCCTGTTCGGCCTCAACCCGAATTTGGACGGAATCCTGAGGAACCACCCTAAGAAGACTATGAGACTCCTGCGAGGTATGGGCCGCGCCTTCAATAGGCAGAGCCCGGCCATATCCACACCGGTTTGGAGCGGGAACGGTGCAACCAGGGGAAGAAGAAGAAGTTTGAATTGCTGGGATCAGTGAAGACGGCCAGCGGGATCACGAGCAGTCGGAGCTCTCTAGCAAGAAAGAAATTAGCAAAGTTAGGTCACGATAAATTTGAAAAGTTTTGAAAGTTCGTCTGATGAGGACGCTGGTATGGGCTATCTTCTTGTAGGGGGCGGAGAGATGGACGATAAAAGAAGCAACAAAACCAGAATGCATAGCCTAGAAATGTGGTGCTGGCGTCGTATGCTCGGAGTACCAGCTGCTGGAGGAGCACAGAACAAAAGAGTCGGTCCTGGAAGAGGTGGAATAGAAGCAACTGATGAGAAACGTCGCCAAGCTAGAGCTCCAGTTTTCGGACACTTTGTGAGAGGAAGTGCAGGCGAACAATCACTGTTGGTATTAGAATTAATAAAAGCTCGAAGACTATATAAAGAAGCTCTCCTCGAAGGTACTGGATAAACGACGTGGTGGAATAGGAGAGGTTGTTAGGTACTGGATAAACGACGTGGTGGAATAGGAGAAGTTGTTAGGTACTGGATAAACGACGTGGTAGAATAGGGAGGTTGTTAGGTACTGGATAAACGACGTGGTGGAATAGGAGAAGTTGTTAGGTACTGGATAAACGACGTGGTGGAATAGGAGAAGTTGTTAGGTACTGGATAAACGACATGGTGGAATAGAAGAGGTTGTTAGGTACTGGATAAACGACGTGGTGGAATAGAAGAGGTTGTTAGGTACTGGATAAACGACGTGGTGGAATAGAAGAGGTTGTTAGGTACTGGATATACGACGTGGTAGAATAGGAGAGGTTGTTGTGGGAATTCTCTTCAAACGCCACAAAGGCACGCACAAAGAAAACAAATATTATTGTGCAGTGGCGGATCTAAGAATTTTAAAGAAATGGGCGCTGGTGTTTAGAACCCCATATTTCCACAGACTAAGACTTCCAAAATTTCATACAATTTCTGCAGGAGAAGCATTTGAGTAAAATACTAAAATAATGTTAAAAACAATAAACGCAAAATGAAAACTGTAGACAACACTAATATTACAGTATATGACCATACATAAGGTTATACGTACATATTATTTCCCGAACACTGATAACATAATATACAAAAGATATTGCCCATAAAATTACAGGCAGATTGCAAGTACGGCGTGTACAGTAAATGTAGTTAGGTGAATATACGATAAAGCAAAATTGGCATCGTAATCGATCCCTTGGAGAAGGTCCTATGAATATAGGACAAATAAGGTAAAATTAAATAAAATTTAACCTAGATAAACACAATGAAAAGGTTATCTCTTTCTCCACACACACATATATATATATATATATAAATCGCTGTCTTCTTCGTATGTCAGAGCTTTTAAATCTTTATATGCTGCTATTTCTTCCTCCAAACAAGATACTGAAAGACAAGGGTTTTGTATTCACAAGAAATCCGATGTTTAGCAATTCCAGATGCAGGTCTTCTTTTCTGTAGCCGATCGGGGGAGTCTGAGGTCAGATATCGCGGAATATATTCTGTGATATGTTGCTTCAAATGACGTGTCGTTGTTCAAATGTACATGAACCGCTAAATTACGTCGAATGGGTTAGACAGTTCGATATTATCCTTCAACAATTCACGCCAGATTTTACTTGTGATGGCTACAGTCCGAATATTCGCAAAGGGATACACATTGTTGATAAGTTGTCGTACTTCTTAGTAGTAAGGGAATAGCGAATGTCTCCAGTCTGGGACAATCAGTTTCTCCAGGCCTTCATATAGACAGGGTAGATACCTTGAGAAATTCGACCTTTGTATTTGTCAATAAACCATTCGATAATCCATTTGGGCTATGCCTTCGGACGATCGGATGACAGATGTTATCTACTTCTGAATTCATCCGATCGTCGTAAGGCATAGTATGCCTGACAATAACTTACCGTAAACCAACTTGGAAACGCCTGTTCACCAATTTCCACAGCTTTGCACCTGGCCGTTACAAAACTGGATTGGTCAGAGCTTTGCTTTATCGCACTCGCCGAATTTGTTCAGACGTCTTTGTTATGGCAGAAGAGGAGCGTTTTATAGTAAGTGACGATTTGTAGGAACAATGGATTTCCCAAATTGTTTATTGACAAATTCAAAGGTTGAAATACTCAAGATATCTGCCCGCAGAAACTAATTGTCCCAATACACCTTCCTTTTACTGGAGACTTATGTTACTCCCTCATTACTAAGAAAGTACGACAACTTATGAACAAAGTATATCCATTTATGGATATTCGGAATGTAGCGATCACAACTAAAATCTGGCGTATATCGTTAAATGATAAAATCAATCTGTCTAACTAATCCGACGTAATTTTAAAACTCTTTCTAATTAAGATCATCTATGAACCATATCATCACATTTTGTCTCCTATTTCCCCGTTTCCAAATCCATATCCACCATCATTCCACCATTCCTAATAAAAGGTACTTTACATAGACAAAAGGCAACAAAACGCTACAAATTCACATGCATACATCGCCCGCCACACGGCTAAGTCTTCTATCACTGCCCTTCTTCAACCTTCCAACCTCCACTCTATCTGGTCCTCCCTCAAACGCCTCGACGGCAAGGGTGTAGCGGTTAACCTTCAATGGATTCTGGGGCACTCATCCCTTTGGGGAAATGACAGGTTCGACTACTTAGCCAAGACCGACGCCACCTCTCCTTTCAACGCTCCAATCTCTCACTGAGCATCCTCCTCTTTCATCCGCCACTCTCTTCTTTCCCCTTGGCGGTCTACTCTTCGCAACAAACTGCTAGACCACCAGATTCCAAATACTTCTCCGGGTGAGCTTCTCCTTCCCGTTCTTCCCGTTGCGAGCTTTCGCGCCTTCGCTGCAACGGGCACTCCACCCTCCTTGAATCCTACCTCCAGCGGATTGGTCAATCCGATTCCCTGTCTTGCACTTTCCGCGGAGAAGGCCAGCAGAACCTTTCTCATCTGCTTCTTTCTTGTCCTTCTTCTTCGGTTCACACCTTGCCATCTTTGTCGAGACGGTGAGCCTCAAAAACCTTTGGAGACAGCTGTGGAGAGTAGCCCGGTTACTGGGCCATGTCCGCCGCGCGCTGCCCTCCATCCTTCGGAAGGGGTCGGGTTATTCCAATCCATTCCAATCAATGCGGAAAAGAAAAATACCTTTGTGCCTCTCCAATATTGGAAGCAGCGTTTAAATCAATGTACAGTATGTTCTTACATGTGTACTGTACAGTGAAAATAATAGGACTTGCTTAAGTTTTCCCAAATTGCCTCTGAATTTGTGACTCAAAATGAAAGACGCAAAAACTATATTTTGGAAGGTTTTAGAATATCTGTGGTTTTAATCCTCAAAGTGCGCCTACTCCTTTTTAGTTTGTTCGGACGAAATTAGAACTATAAATACTTTTGAGTTTAAGTTATTGAGTGAAATATGTGCTGCTAATAAATTTTGTAAAAGCTCGCTAACCAATTACTTCGTTATAGACGATGCCTATAATGTTGTGCAGTTAGGAAGCAATTTTTTAGGTTCCATGGGAAAAGTTCATTATAGCGAGGCTCCATTGCAATGTGCTTTTACTGAATTCATTTTGTTATTTCGTTACGTACTTACAGTATATTTAAATGTTACGTTTATAGGCCCTATTATTTTTTGTAAATGATAAAACTGCATGCGAGAATTTGTCACGATGCATTTTCACTCCAATTTCGTTTGGTATCGTATATACTGTACTTAAAAATTAATAATAATGTTATTCGCAATATGTGTATCAGTGGCAGAGATTTACGACTTAATTACGCAACATGTGAATTCCCTTCACAATAAAAATTATCTTCCGACGCCTATGAATTGGAAATAAAAATGTTATTTGAGCAACATTAGCATGGCAAGAATATGGGCCTGTTTAGCAGATACAGAAGCTCATTTTTAGAACATGGTAACAGTTAGTACTAAGAAAATGGGGCAACAACGAAAGTTTTGACGCCCTGAATCACTCATTAATTCGCGTGATCCATATACAGTAGTGTACGATTTGCATAATAGGTCGAGAGAGAGAGAGAGTCGTCTCACAAGGGTAGAGGAAATTGGAGATGACAAGAAGTGGACTCATTATAGTCTAATCTTGAACTGCCAGTCACTCTTGAGTTTTGACATCTCTGAAACAACGTACCCCCCCCCCCCCCAATACATGCAACTACAAATAAAGGCGTGGTGCTACTCACTCTATCTCTACTTTTTCCCCACCTCTAGGAATGATTACGGGTCATTTCTTCTCCTGCACCTATCTCCATTATCGTGATCTTGAGATCTTGTATATAGGTATTCCAGCATTATAAATGGGATAGTTATGTCCTCGTCCTATTTTCACATTTAAGTTTATCACATCGAAATTCTCCAGACTGTGTATAGATGATATTTTCAAATTTACGTGTCAGGGTGATCCAGAGTGTTCCCTACACAAACACAAATGAACGACTATTTGCCTCTCTATGGATTAATGAGAAGTCTCAAACTTTCAAACTTATCTTATTTGTAATTAGGAAGAACACGAGGTAAAAATAATAAACATATTATCTACATACAGTATATTTGCATTTTGTTTCTTCAGAAATACTATACCGGTATTACATTAAAAATATATCTACAATAGTGTGAACATATCGGAGAGCCTGCGGCTGTGTTGTGATTAATGCCAGATAAAAATCCCTTGTTTCACAGAGCGTGTATGCATCCACGACTGCAAATCTATATAATGAAATGAATACCGGAAGATTCTCACGCTCTAATACACGCTCTATAACCCACCTTGTTCCCACTACTCGATCAGGCCCTAATCAGCCTGATAGTCCTCTCCGTCACGCATCTCATTGCCGATGTCGTGAATGAAATGCTCAAATCTTCGCTCCAAGTCACGTACTCACACTCGATGCATAAATTTAATCGCGTATGCACACGCACCCTCTCTCACACACATACACTCGCAGTTCACCCCAGTGGAGTATGCTCAAGTAGTTTTTTCTCCTTTTCACGGATAGCACACACTCAATTTCAAACCAGCTGGTAATTATTAGTTTGTATTCTCAGAGACAATTATTTCACTGCGGATTCATAAAATAGGTCGAATGGCGGTGCGGAACTCAAATTAGTGTTTAAATTACACTTCGGTTTTTCCTGCCTAGTGACCGACGCCTGACAGAACCTCCACATACTGTACCTCTCAAAAGACGAGGATCCTTATTTTCGTTTTACCACTGACCATATAAAAACCTCTCCTGTGAATCAATCTGTATGAGCAGTAGGAAGTCATGCCACATCCGAAATGGCTATTCGCTGCTGCATATCTATTCTTCATCATCGCTTCACGCGGCCACACTAACTTCTTTTAAATTGTTAAGTTTATCACTATAACCTGTCAGTTCTATAGAGTGTCCCAGAATAACAGAGAATAAATAAGTGTAAACAACGATTTGTAATGGACAACAGAACAATAGATGCATAGTATTCACACGAAGGTTCACGAATAGTATAAAGTAGAGCACGATATGGCGAACCGTCTTCCGATCACAAAACTGTGACGAATTGGATGAATAAAATTACAGATTTCGGTACCTTCTCTAAGAACAGACCAGTCACAGGAAGTGGTGATGACCAGTTTCAGCAAATTCTTGAGACGGTTATTGAAGGTATCCAACATCTTTCCACCGGTTATCTCAAGAAACGTGTATTTCTAAATCTTCTGTCCATCGAATTACACGGAAGTCTGAGTTACAAAAAAATGAAACCAAATTTGCGACAACATCTGGATGATGGAGATAATGACAGGTGACTCCTCCAGTTTTGTGAGATAATGCTACAGTGAAAGGATGATTATGCTAACTTTATAACAAATTAGGCTATTGCAGATGACGCCCCTTGTCACACAACCGGTCATGTGAATCGTCACAACTGCTTCTACTACAGCACAAAAGATTCAATGATTATATGGGAAAAACCAGTAAACTCTTTCAGTGTTTACGTTTGGGCTGGGATCACGCGCTTTTTGGATATCTGTAATGATCATAATTTACCTTTTCTATAAGAAGTTTAACCAAAATTTTCGTTATGGATGGTGCCCTTTGTTATGATCAAAGAAGATTTAGACAACTTCTGAACGCAGCATTACCAGAGATGGATTGGTAGAAGATTAAGTCTGTGTGAATTCCCCCTAGACCACCGGATGTAACTCTGTGTGACTACTTCTTATGGGGCTATTTACGTGAATTAGTCTACCGCGGTGATCTTGTAAGAAATTTGAATGAGTTTGGAGGCGTGAATTCGAAAGAGTTTGGAAGAAATTCCACAACACATGTTTCACAAGGCCTTGTTTTAATTTTCGGGGACGTTGTGAAAAGTGCATTCAGGTGAATGGCTTACACTTTGACACTACTTGTATACTATTTCATAAACCTTCGTGTGAATACAATCTAGTGTTCTGTTCTTCATTAAAAATCGTTTTTACGTATTTTTGTTCTCTGCAGTTGTTAGAATATGTTGGGAGATAATAATTGGGTTAGTTTTACCCGGCCTTCTTACCGTTTTACAGTTTGGCCACTCTCTAGTACCATGTTTCACTATAACTACAATTCTTTCTCCTTTATTTGTTCTCAATCGTACAATACAAAGCCTCACACTGCACAAAAACATCCTTTTGCTGCCCATCCACCAAAATCCCCCCAACTTAAATCAAATTGAATATTTTAGAGATTATACCAAAGTACTGATCACGAAAAGGAACCCTAGTCCCCAAAAGCCTGCGCAGCTCCAGGCAGCGATACAGCTACATTGGTAAATAATGATTATCAGATAAATTTATTTAAAGCAGCATTGAAAAATGATTTTGTTTAAAGCATTCTTTAAAAAATCGTTGTTTAGATATTATTTAAAAAAAAAAGCTTTTTCTAAACCATTTTTCAATTCTGCTTTAAATAAATTTCCTTATAATCATTTCAATGCTTCTCATCCTACTAAACCCTCGGTTCCTTTTTTATTTTATTTTATTTTCTCTTTTTTCGATATCCATCTGTATCACTGGCAAAGAGGTTGAAGCACATGGTACGCAAAGTGGGCAAGAAGATACACATCACCTACACATCTCAGGTTGACCCTGGCACGACCTATGTGGGCCGAACGAAACGACACCTTGGATAAAGAATCGCAGAACATCGCAATGGACGGAGTGTGGTGCATTACCATCTTGCCAGCTGTGTAGCATGTAGTGTGCAAGTGACAACTTGCAGTGAAGGAGGTCATAGCCATTAAAGACTTAGAACCTTCATGAAATGGGACACTTACCAATAGTTGTGCATCATTTTTTCTTTTTAGTTGTTTTAATCGTAGATCAAATATTTTTAAAACTTATGTTTAAATGTTCGATAAATAACCTCAAACTTGACATTTTCATTATTTCTTGTTGCAATTTCTGTTGTAGTTTCACTGTTGATGCTGTAAGTGCTTCGAAACAAGTCTGATAAATAAATGTACGAAAGTCAGTTTTCTCTTCGTTCTTTTTATCTTCCCTCTTCATAAATGTGCGAAATATTTTACTTGTTCAATAAACCCTTTATAGAACTCGACCAAACATTCCTCTCATAACTTTAGTCGGTTTGTATATTTGGAAATTCGTAATGATATCCTATACTTTTAGTGGTTATCCCCGGAATAATTTGAATTTCCGGTCGGTATATGGAACAAGATTTACTTAGGTATAAAATCAATAATTTATTGATATAATGAACATTGAATTACACGCGATTAACAAATTTATTTAAAAACAATGAAACACGCAGTTTATAAATTACCGTTGTAAATTTGTACATGACACGCATGGAATTCGAACTTTACACTGGGGTGGTCGTCTGCCGTTGTTGCGATTGCTTTTGGGATCTCGCACATATTTGCATTGAAGATGTACGCTTGTATTGCCTGATACCTTGCACACTTCTGTGGCCCATCATCTCCATTGATATCTGTTCGTCCACATTAGCATTATGAAGACGAGTAGCCAAAGTTTCTCGTAAGGTAAACTGTGATTTGTCTAATGGCCCTCTATTCCAGATCTTTTGCACATATTTGACAACATTATTCTAAGGGTATTATGGCCAGTAGGTCGAACGTGATACCATTCTTGTCCTTCTTTGAATGAATTCTTGGGAATCAAATAAAATGTCATTTCAAATTTCGGTCTTAATAATAAAAACTTCTGAAATAAGCGTACATGATATCAACAGGATTATCAACGTTTTGGTAGAAGCGCTTTACGTTCGGTGAAACCTTTCTTTGACCCAAACCGCCACGAAATGTTTTCTCAGCCTTTTCACTGTATTGCAGATAATCAGGTTCGTCGGTGCCAACTACGACAATAAACTGTCCAATTTCTTAACTTCGGTGCTCTTCGCCTCCTCGCAAGCTAAAGTGAAGTCCATTAAAATAAAACAAAGTTTGTAAAATTTGCATAGGTGTTTCTGATCCTAATTCTCCATTGCTCCAGAGCTTTTCCTCCTCCGATGACGTTAATATTTCTGCTTGTTTCCTATGGATTCCAATATTGTTAGAAACTGATCTTTTCATTGCAACATCAAGGGATTTTTTTATTTTACTGAATTGAGGATCCCCGAAAAAGAGGTATTCTTTTCCATTCAGTGACAAGTGCAATTGAATACCGGCAACAATGGTAAGCAAAGCACCTTGGAGATACATTGCTCCATCAGTTTTCCGGACTTCGAAAATAAATTTAGGTATCCAATAATTTAGTTGATCCAATGTAAGATCTAGTAATTTACCAGTAGATGAAGAATTATTAATTTCATCACAATCAACTGGAAGTCTTTGTTGAAGCCACTTTTCAAAAAGCAATACTACCCATTTTTTTCTCTTCAAAGTATTTGCAGGGACAGATGAGGTCAATTCATTTTGTAATTCTTTCCCAGTAATTGGTTCAGCAAATCTTGATGGGGAAACACTTGATTCGCCGAAATAGTCTGATGTACCTTGTAAAAAGCCGTCAAGTAAATCTTCTATTTCTGATGCGGTTAATTCACAAAGATCAACATGATTGGAAAAGTCAAGCATGCCTTCCCACGACATCGTTCAACAATGTATTATTATTATATTCAAATTAAGGGCAGCAATGCTGCAGTTAGAGGGCGCGTAGCGCCTGATCAATTGCAGCATTGCTGCTCGCAATTTGAATATATTGATTCATCGTATCTATATGAATCAATTTGTCCATGATCAAGTTTAAAATTTAAAATTTTAATGATTATATATATTCGATTCATATGCTTATTTTTTTATTCCGTTTATTTGAAGATGAGTATATTAAATTTCTCAAACGTTCTTGGAAACATCTTAAGTAGGTGTGATGACGAAATGTTAAAATGGATAAGCGAACAATCTGGTGTCAGGTATTTGAATGAACTAAATAATTATTTTGATCAAGAAAATTTCGGCAATTTTTACAATCAAAGCAATTGGATACAAACTTTCAACGATTACCAACAGTTATTCTAAATAAATATCTACGAAATATTTACTCGGAACTATGTAAAACTGATGGTACGCCGTAGGCACCAGCGTCACTAATTTGCATTCGGGCATCTCTGCAACGATTTTTGTCATCACAAAAAGGTTCGCCAACACATGGAATTATTAATATAACCGGAAATGATTTCGTTGGTGCCAATTGCATACTTATGGCAATGGTTGAAAAATATCTGAATTGTAATAATCGCAGTAAACCAGAAGAAATGTTCCCATCGATTGAAGACCATGACATGGTCTGGTGAAAATTCAAGCTGCCTTCAGGCGTCAAAATCCAGAAGTATTGCAAAATGGATTTCATTTTAATTGCTCTGTAGTCCACCCCCTCGAAGATGCACAACAACATCCCGCGGCTGGATTTGGTCTTTGACCAAGATACAGACTTATTCCAAGCCATCTGGCCGATTGTGAAGTGCCAGCGGAAAGATGCTACCAGCACAAACGAAAAAATCAGAGGTGTAAGGCTGCCCATCGCGCGGATAGTATACGTAAAGACGTGTAAATTTTGGTGTTTCCTCTACGGCAGTATGAAGTGCTCCGATACGTTGATAA
The DNA here is from genome assembly GCA_032274565.1 of Nematoplana nigrocapitula. NCBI lineage: Eukaryota > Metazoa > Platyhelminthes > Proseriata > Nematoplanidae > Nematoplana > Nematoplana nigrocapitula. The sequence continues at coordinate 5,089 of JAUYWV010073116.1, read as the reverse complement.
ACCTTCCCTTGGATGACGACACATCGTCGCCATCCAGGCCCAGGTGGTACGGGCTCGGCGACACATTGGGACACAAGAGCTAGTGCGTTGTTGACTTGGAGTGGGTATTTGCGCTTTACTTAGGCCGTTTGCGCTTCCGTCAGTCCAAAGATCGCGCAGTTCGCGCTCGAGCGTTTCCTCGGCCGGCAATGGTAACGCGGGTGGTTTTACCTTGCCATTTAGGAAACAGACGAATGTGCAGGTGGCTTCATGGCGCCATAAGAGAGAGCCACGGTTGCTGCAGGGCATTCTCACACCTAGCGTAGGAGACTCGACGGAAACTTCGTCAGATTTCTTTGCGTTGGCGTTGATCAGTGCAATCTTGTTATTTGTTGTCTCTTTCGCATTCTGGATTTGTGCGGCTCTGACCTGTTGAGAGCGATGGAGAGGCCACCGCTGAAGCGGCGATCCATGTATTCGTTGAACTAGCTCTCTTTTAGATGCAGCGTGTTGAACACGGCGGTCGGCTGCAACTTCGTCGTCTAACTGCTTACGTTGTTCCCGTTAAGATGCAGCGTGTGTTGTTGTTGTTGTTTTTCTCACACAGCGGGTCTTGCGATCCATATGCCCGGGCTGGCTAGAGTCCGGTTCTGATCAGGAATTGCAAAACACTTTCCGCCGCCAATACTGTCGCTCTTACAAAGGACTGCTGTGCCAAAGATGCTGGTTCTTTGTGGACTCCACCGTTCACAGGGCGGTCGGCTGCAACTTCGTCGTCTAACTGATGACGTCGTTCCCGTTTAGATGCAGCGTGTTGAACACGGCGGTCGGCTTCAGCTTCGTCGACTAACTGCTGACGTCGTACTCGTTGAGATGCAGCGTGTTGAACACGACGGTCGGCTGCAACCTCGTCGTCTAACTGCTGACGTTGTTCTCGTTGAGATGCAGTGTGTTGAACACGACGGTCGGCTGCAACCTCGTCGTCGTCTAACTGCTTACGTCGTTCCCGTTGAGATGCAGCGTGTTGAACACGACGGTCGGCTGCAACATCGTCGTCTAACTGCTAACGTAGTTCCCGTTGAGATACAGCGTGTTGAATACGACGGTCGGCTGCAACTTCGTCGTCTAACTGCTTACGTCGTTCCCGCTGAGATGCAACGTGTTGAACACGACGGTCGGCTGCAACTTCGTCGTCTAACTGCTGACGTCGTTCGGGTTGAAATGTAGCTCGTTGAACACGGCGGTCGGCAGCGGCGTCATTGTCTAGTTGCTGAACTCTCTCCCGTTGAGGTGCAACGCGTTGAACACGGCGGTCGGCAGCGGCTGCGTCATTAAGCTGCTGAACACGTTGACGCTCTGCAGCGGTTCTAAAGTACGTTTGGCAGCTTTGCGTTCGTTGTCTCCGCGCGTCGTCAACCTCAGTCGTTTGTGGCCTTGCGGCATAGTGGTACTAAGAATGAAAAAATGAAAATTGCAAGTGAGGCAAGCATATGTGTGATACATCGCTATTTTATGTTTGGCTGCAGAACATTCCAGAACGGCTACGAATATTCCAGAGCATAACTATTCCAAACTAACCGTTATAACAGTGATATAGGAGTCCCAGTGGACACGGTACTTAGAGAGATAGAGAGAATAAGATTGATGACTTAAAATTTGAATATTATATATTCTACTACATGCAGTCTATGTTGCCTACAGTAATTTTGAATAGTCTTAAGAATTCTTGATCAATGATGACTATTTGAATTGCTTCATTCCATAGATGGTACAGTATATGAAATATCGTTGCGCTATTTGTGGGTATATGTCACTTCTAGGCCGCTGTTTGAAAAACAGAAAATGTGCTGCAACTCGTGAGAGCACGGCGGTCATTTTAAGCTATCGTGCGTTTCCTGAATCCCAGTGGTTCACGAGTTGAGTCGGAAGGCCAGCTTCACACGCACGTAGACATAGAACTCAAATAATAATATATATTCTACTTATTACCCTAACATTTAAAACTTGCAATTATAGAAATTAATTAAACTATCTTTATTATCGAATTATTTGTGATGCAAGATGAAATTCCTCTCGAAGACATCCCTGTCGAATCTCTGTTCAGAAATGATAGCAATTATTCTTCAACAAAGCTATCTGATATGGAAATCAATAATCATCTAAAGAAATAAAGTGTTCCTCACGCCACAATCCGTCGAAATTCTTGGTCTTGTAATATATTTGACAAATGGAAAACTCAATATTGTCAAAATTATCTTACCTGGTAAACAATTTGTCTCTCAGTTGGATTCGAAGCTTCAAGATATTGAGTCTGATGTTTTAAATTATTGGTTGAGCAAAATCATCTTAGAAGTCAGAAAAGAAGATGGAGTCGATCCCACCCGATAGCCTTGTATCAATAATCGCTGGAATACAAAGCTTTATGAGATCTGAAGGCAAGCAAATCAATTTATTTGATGATAAACATTTTCAATTGACGAAAGAAGCATTGGATCTGTCAATGAAAATATCTACAAATGAAGCAGTCTTCAGTAATATCCTCTCAGGATGAGGAAATATGTGGGAACTCGCGTTTGGCGACGAGACACGCCAAAAATTGCAAAGTTGTCTGTTCTTTATGAATGGCTTGAATTTCGCGTTACGCAGTGGAAAAAACATCGATATTTTTCCATTGAACAATTTAAAATATCTACTAGTGTTTTTCATTTTCTTAGTGGCGTGTGGTAAACATGTACAATGGGAACAGTAGTTAATTATTGACTCATTTTTTTAATTTCCGCGTGTTACTCATATAGTTCGGTATCGTATGTAACGTGGTCAATATTTGATATTATTGGTATTATATGCTCGATGTATTAACCAGATACTGAAATCAATCAATTTAATACTTATTAACCCATGTTATGCAAATATACAGTACTAGCAGTGGATACCCACGTTATTGGATACATGCCTAACCCTAACCCTGCCGTAGACCGGTCTCCCATTTTTGGAGGTGCCCTGCAACTTTCTTATGAAATTTTTTGAGGGAGGCTTCCGTCTGCCCGAAACGGCCATTTTCACACCGTTTTTAACCACCTTGACCTCGACCCTGACGTCGGAGGTCGACCTTGCCCCCCATGTTACCCGCAGGTTTGAGGGGGTCACTAATGCAAAGTTTCGGGTCGCTGGCACCAACGGTCCGCCGCCCGAGAGGAAATGAAAGATTCTTTTCTGATAATACCCGTGCCCTATAACGGTGGAAAACAATCATGCTACTGTGTTGTCTTGTTGCTGAGTACCCCGCATGCTTCTTGGTCGATCTTCGCCCTGTAGGCTTTCAGGAACAAACTGTGTCCAGTGTGGATGCAATGTAATTCCGCTCTTTTCACCGTGGGTAACTTTGCGTTCCTTTTCATTGTTTCTTGACCAGGGGTCGGGATGGCGCTCTTTGGTTTCATGCTACTTGCTACCATTGGTTAACATAACACCAAACAAACAAACCTAACAAAAAACATAACCAATACATACTACAGCTGCCAGATTCCTTTTCGACATTCCGTAATATACCGATATAGCATTGCAGCAATCGGCTACTGCATAATTCAAACTCCTAGTTCTGTAGTATCGATTATTAGTAAAAAAAATCAAATTTTCTTTACTACAACTACTACTATATAGATCATTTCACAACCTTTTTAGCCTCTTGATCTTGACACAGACCTCGGAGGTCGACCTCGCTCCCCATCTATGTTACCCGTAGAGTTGAAGGGGGTCACTCATGCAAAATTTCGGGTCCGTGTGACCAATGGTCTGGGCGGCAACCCCAAACATTCAGACAGACATACATACACTTCTATAATCTTATATACCTGGTGATTCATAATTTTGTAACACAAACAAAATCATTAGTATTAAATTATTACACAACATTTATCATCCAAACTTAATGTGCAGATAGTAAACACTTGTACTATTTTTCTAACTAAAAGTGATTAAAAGATTTGCACTAGTTAATCTATAATATTAATTTAAATCTAGATTTCGATATTTCCATTAAGAAATTGGAATTCGAAGCTTAATTTATTGCCATTTACAGTATTGCAACAATAACAATGTGGCATAAAAGTGTATTTATTCATAAAATAATGTCCTTCGAATTAAAATTTACCTACTTAATAACCGTCAATAGTTTACCTAATATACAGTATGTCTTGAAAATAATCAAAACAAGACATTCGCCCCCCCCCCCAAAAAAATATTAAAAGATTTAAGCAAACTTCGTTACATTGCCATTCGACAGTTTTTATTATGAATTGAATTTATCTTTTAGATATCTCAATAGAAACAAATTGCAAGTCCTTCCTGAAAATATGTTCAAAGATTTGAGCAAACTTCGTACAATGTAAGTTGATATATATACAAATTTTGACACCTCTCTCATTGCCATTCGTCAGGTTTATTATGAATTAAATTTATACTATTAGCTCTCTCATGGGCAACCAATTGCAAGTCCTTCCTGAAAATATATTCACAAATTTGAGCAAACTTATTTACATGTAAGTTAATATACAAACAAATTTTGACACCTGTCACATTGCCATTCGACATGTTTATTATGAATTGAATTTATCTTTTAGATTTCTCGATGACAACCAATTGCAAGTCCTTACTGAAAATATATTCAAAAATTTGAGCAAACTTCGTGCCATGTAAGTTGATATACAAACAAATTTTGACACCTGTCACATTGCCATTCGACATGTTTATTATGAATTAAATTTATACTATTAGCTCTCTCGCGCGCAACCAATTACAAGTTATTCCAGAAAATATATTCAAAGATTTGAAAGAACTTTGTTTCATGTAAGTTGATATATATACAAATTTTGACACCTGTCACATTGCCATTCGACATTCTTGATTCTGAATTGAATTTATTCTACTAGATTTCTCTCTAACAACGAATTGCAAGTCCTTCCTGAAAATATATTCAAAAATTTGAGCAAACTTCGTGTCATGTAAGTAAATATACAAATAAATTTTGACACCTATCACATTGCCATTCGACATGTTTATTATGAATTAAATTTATACTATTAGCTCTCTCGCGCGCAACCAATTACAAGTT
>JAUYWV010073005.1:0-15670 GCA_032274565.1 Nematoplana nigrocapitula | reverse complement strand
TATAAATACGTCTGAAAATTCTTTCTATAGGAGGTGAAATAGTCCTGAATAGTTCAACAGCATACAGTAAAATACTCTCAATAATACTAGTATAAATAGACCACAGTTCAGCATGCGCTAGAAAACGTTTAATTACACTCAACAAATACAGTCTAGTCTTTAAGAACATCTGGAGTCAATCAAATAAAAATGGCTAAGCTAAGAAATATCTTCCGACCAAACAACACCAAGAATTTTTAAACAGTTTTGTACATCAAACATGAGATTGAAGTCCTCAGGAAAATTGAAAAAACGCTTACGGATAACAATGCATTGAGGTTTTGATCTATTTAACGAAAACCCGTTTTTAAGCGACCAGTTCTGGATATGATTGTACTTCTTATTATTCCCAGTCGGGGGGGGGGAGCGTCAGCACCCCAATCTCCCTCAGGTAGGGAAGCACGCGCGGTCCGTCCGACTGGACCTTGAGGGTGGGATTGTCTCCGAGGAAGAGGTGGCGGGCTTGGGTGTGAACTGGACAGAGAATGAGAAGATGAATAAGGTCTTGGGTGCCTCCCTGCAGAAGGGGCAGGTGGGGGAGTCAGATATCCCAATACGGTGGAGGTACATGGCGAGCAAGGGGGAGTGGCCCGTACGGAGCTGCGCGAGGGCCACTGCGTCGGCTCGAGACAAGTGCGATGATGAAGGGACGGCAGAGGGGGTGCAAGCGCGGTGGGTGTCACAGTGGGGGTCCGCAAAGTACATCTGGGAGGGGGCCTCTTGGGCGGCGCGGGAAAAATGATTGTACTCGCTGACAATGTTGGACAAGTTGTCAGAAGTTTTCAAAATAGGGCACACTTCGGTGGTACCATCAGCGTATTGGATGAGATGCGTTGATGGATACAACGGGCGAATATCATGACACATGAGGAGGAACAGGTAAGGTCCAAGCAGTGAACCTTGTGGGGCTCCACTGCTCACAATTGTATATTCGCTTCGAACACCATTCACGCGGACACACTGGAGACGATGTGAGAGGGAGTCATTTAACCAAAGTATAAAACCAATGGGTAAATTGATAGCGAGTAACTTGTCAAGAAGAATGTGGTGAGGAATAGTATCAAAGGCTTTACGGTAGTCATAGCTTACGATTGTAGCACCTGAAATGGAGTTATCGTCCAGCATACGAGTCAGAGAGTCATGGAGAGATATTAAAGCACACGTACAGTTGGTGTTAGGTCTGTAAGAAAACTGGTGAGCCAGGATTTTAGAAATGATAGTAGGTTGTGTAGTAATTGTGTTTGAGATCTTTCAAGATAAAATGTTCTAGTAATTTGGCAGGGACACAAAGCAGGGTTATTGGTCTCAGTTGAGAGATGGATGCTGGTTGTTTCTTTCGGGACCGGGGAGACATCACAACGTTTAAACAGGGTGGGTACTTTCCGTTCAATTATAGAACTATTTATTATGTGACATAACGGTTCACAGATGAAAGGGGCAGCAAGCTTGTACAGAGAGTTGCTGAGATCATCTGATCCAACTGCTTTCTTTAGGTTGTGTTTGTCCAGAACATTGAAAACTTCAATGCTATCCATTAGTGGCAACAATACATCATCATCAACTGGCATTGCAAAGTCCTGTTTTCCACTGAAAACATCACAGAACGTAGAGTTTATAGTGTCGGCGGCTGATCTAAAGTCAGAAAAATTCGAAAAAATATGTTGAAGACTACCAGCTGATCAATTACCATTGCCCACATTCCACATCTTGCTAGTAGACGAATGTGCTGTATTACTGTAGTAATCATTCTTTGCTTTGAGTATGGAAGCATTAGTCACTTTTTTAAGTCGAGTGTACTTTTCAAAGTCTCGCTGTCTGTAGGAAATCCATCTTTCATTTATCAGATTCTTTAACCACGTAGACATCCACGGCTTGTCGTTTTCAGTAAGCGTAACAGTTTTCTTAGGAATGTTAGAAACACAAGCACGAAAAAGTTCATAAAATAAATCCACTTTTTCATTGAGATCAAAAATACGATATAAGTCAACAAAAGAAGCGACGCGACAACTTTGGATAAATTTTTAAATTTTGATTTCCGTAAATCAAAAACAGTATAGTAGCGATTTTGAATATTTGACTTATTGGCTACAGGAAAAAAAACTTGGTTATGAGATCCTGGGCGAGATGTTGAATGAGGTGGACCAACAGACGCGTTCGAATAATGATCACTGAGAGAGGAGGTGATAAGAAATTGATCCAATATTGATTGACCACGCGTATTGTCGAAGACCTTGGGGACCAGATCTAGTCTTCTACATTGAATATTGGTATCCAGGTCATTGAAATGGCCTCGGTCTGTTTGCAGAACTGACTGCAGGCTTCTGTCCAAGTCAAAAAGGCTTGGATATCCCCATTTTTCCACTTCCTCCAGAGGCATTAACTCACATAACAGGTTTATCACTTTCTGGTGATCGCTGGTACGGCCTTCTTGGGGTAGAGTTTCTGGAAGTCCAGATATGATTAAATTTCGCTCGAGGTCCCGCTTTCACATGGCCTCGATCGCTTCCTACTGCCTGACAACGGTCTCTTCCAGCGTAGATATTTTCTTCTGGAGAAGATCAACTACTTTAAAACTGTCATCAAGTTCCTCGCTTAATATCTCACGAAAACCTTCCAACAGATCGTCTTAATTTGTTTTGCCACTCGTAGAGGTTTTACTATCTTCGGTTTCGTGATCATGTTGGGAATCTCGTCTGATCGATTTTACTAAAGATAGTAAGCCACTCTTGTTTAGTTTGTTAATTGCAGATACGGACATCGATCTCAGCTCATTCATGCTACTGGAATCCATATCGCAAACCACACACTGATCCGGCAGATTGTATGACAAAAATATCGATTAAGTGAGCTCCACTCACCCGAAAACGAACGATAGGAAGGCCTTATAGCAGTGAAAACCGATCGATAACACAAGAAAATGGAAAAAATGAGGAAAACAACTGAAGGCGATGGAAATATGAAAAATACACACAACCAACTGACAGCCAACGAAAAGAGGAATCAACACCAAAACCAAAAAACCGATGAAAATACCTTCTATAGAAACGACGTAATTCACAAAAATAGGCAGAACTTCCAAACACACAACCGCACACGATAGTCATCGTAGTGTAACAAAACCTCACCTGTTATAGGCCGTTGAAATCTATACAAAAACTACGGGAAAAAACAAAATACTAAATACTAAAAAATTCTACTAAAAATATTATTCCATAAAAGAAAAAATGAAAGTGCCGAAGACTTATTTTATAAAAATAAAATTTTTTAAATTAAAGAATTATATAAATTCCAAGCATTAGTAAACAGCTTTACCTATCGAAAAGAAACAAAAAAAACAATTTGGAATAGACTGTCTAATGATATTAAAAATTCAATAGTAAGTCAATCTTTAAGAACAAATTAAAAATGCATTTACTGAATAATTAAATAAACTATTTAAATTAAGTTATGAGGGGTGCCAGCTAGATAGAAGTTTTTCTCCTCTGGTACCCCTAGCCCTACCAGGGGCTTTGTTTAGGTCGTATCATAAGGAAAAATATAATAATTTGCATTTAATGTTTGTTCAGTTCAGGTTAATAAAATTGTTTTGTTTGATTTTGCTTTACCATTTTAAGGGGCGTTTTCTACAGTATGTTTGTTCATTTTGTAAAGACTTTTGTTGTTTATTTTATAGTTATATTTTGAAGCTTTTTGTATTTCTCAGTTTATTTCGTTCCCAAACAGCTGTTCCATTTTTTATATTTTGAAGGTTATATGTTTATAGTTACGCCGTTAGCCTGACAGAACAAATTTATTTATTAATTTGTAAATTTGTTGTCTGTTAAATTAAGCCCGGTGGTGAATAAAAAATTTATTATTATTTATTTCCTTCAGTGAATGAAAGAACAAGGTTTACTTTGCGCTTCTGAGTTCTATCCGAAAGCATTACTATAGAAAATCTGTATTTATCAGTCAAGAGGCTTTCATTTCCTCCCGGGCAAGGACGTTTTTCACATTGATTATAGGGAGCTTTCCTGCGAATTTATCACCTGTGAATCTCCGATCACACTGTGGGCTTATAGTGACGTTTGATTTATGTCTAATGAAGCCATCGTGTCCTCAGAATGACCTAATCACTTTGTATTATCACTCTGTTAGATCAGTGATTGAATATTGGAATGCTAGCTTTATTCGCTGGACTTGACGAAACTGAGAAAGAATTCATAGACGACAATCCCATAATCTCGCTTTGTTCAAAGGAGCTCTCAACCAGGATATTGCACCTAAATCCCTGAACAGAATAGAACTCTTTGAGTGATTCTCCCGGAATGTTGTACCACTAGACGGTTCAACTGCTTTTTACCGTATTACCAGCAATAGCATATTTACAATATATGCAAGGTGAATTGTCTGAAAGAGTTTTTCCTCCTTTGGGACTTTACTCGGTTTACCTTCTCTATCTTTTTCGTATCTTGTCTAATATATAATCATATTTTGTTTCCTCTGCTTAGCGCTCTCGGTGTTTGTTTGTTTACAATTATTACAAATCGTTCATCATTCCCTCTATTGTAACACTTACCATGTTCCCTATTCCCATTTCCTGGTAATAGACGTTTAACAAAGCAAAAGAAAAGAAACTGTTCCACCGCCAGATGCAGCAAAGCCGTTAAAGTCGTCGAAATATGAAATATTTGAGAATATTTGAATGAAATTCGCACTCACCACTTGCAATTTTCAATATAGGGTCGTGACGTTGCGTCGTAGGAAACCTCCATAAGGGTTTTCGGGTTCTATTTTTTCTTTTGTTTCAATAATTATTCGGGGCAAAGAAACACGTCGGTTTGCGTAATTATTGTGCTCATAGAAGTACGTACATCACTATGTGATTAGAACGGTGTATGCCTTGTTGGCAGCGCTAATTTCGCTTCCAAAATTAATGAGCAGCCAGACCTCAGCGCAGATTCACCCAGCTGAGGAGCTTTTGTTCTCCGCCAACTGAATCAATAGCCCACCAGCTGGTAGCGACAGTTGTCGTCGCAGATGATAAACTATAGCGAAGGATCTGAGGGGTGCTCTGCCGTTGTACAGTTGATAGTGTGTAAGGACACCGTGAACCGGGCTATAGGCATCGCTCATCGCACTGTACTTCAGCTGGTCGATATTTGAGTAGTAGTGATAGTAATAGATAGTAGTAGTTGCCGAAGTAGTGATGTTTAAAAGTCTGCCCAGATGACTGTCACTAAAAGATGGCGGGCTACGGTACGTCGTGCTGGGGCTATTAACACAAAAACAATTATGACACACCGAGGTAGGAAATACACTCCTTGGCATAAGACAGTTATAGCGTTCTCTGGCAAGGGTTGGGGTCTTGTGTGGAAAGTTTAATATCGGGTATGTGTACCATGAGTTTCTATTCTCTTTCTTCTCAGTCCGGTTCGCAAAACGCGCAGCGGTGGCCTTCACAATCCCACGCCAGATGTGATGCTCCTGCTCCTCCACGTCCTGTCCATTCTCGAATGTCATCCATCCACGACCTTGTCGTCTCTTCCCTTCCACTCACCCCTGGATGATATCCTTGTAAAATCCTCCTCGACGTATACTGTGTCCAAAATAGCGCACTTTTGGTAACCCTATCCATACCACCGGGTTATTTAACGCAGTCAGGTACGGGGGGGGGGGCTGATTCGGCCCCCCTATTGAAATTTACTTTAGGGGTGTACTATAGTGATAAAAATTGGCACCTAATTAAATCAAAATGATCTACAGATGACTTTGCATATAATTTTTTTAAATTAACAAAGTTACAGATAATTTAATTTTTAAAGTACATCGAAAAAAGTGAAAAATAATTGTTTCAATTTTTCAATTTTAATCGAAATAATTAACTATATAATAATATACTGAGTGTCTGAATATTAATGTGCGTGTTGGTGGTTTATTGTGCATTAGCAACGAAATAGAATCTAAAAATACAATTATGGATTTTATACTTTTTGATGTTTTCATTTATAATTAGATGAACTAAAACATAAGGGGTCACCTACTTTAGAGGTCTATAGCAGACCCCCTGTGGGGATAACAACGATGAAAATATTATTGAAAGTTGTTAAACTTAAAGTTAGGAAAGTCATGAAAGCTGGAGATCACGAGATTTTTCAAATAACAATGGCAGCAAAAATAAAACAGTGGGGGCTGATTCGCCCTTCCCCCCCGATATGGATAGGTCACCTTCCGTAGCTCAAATTCCACTCTGACGGTATCCAGCACCCAACGATTCGATCTTCTTTCGGTCCATGATATTTCAATACCCTGTGGTACGCCCACATATCAAATGCGTCTATCCTGCGTTGATCTGTTTTGCTCATGGCCCAGGACTCACAACCATATGACGCTATGGCAAAAGCTGTTGCTCCAAGAAGCCGAATCTTTAGGCTTGTGGATATGCCCCTGCTCTTCCAGGTAGTAGTCATTCTCTTTGTGGCAGTTCGTGCCATGGCCAGGCGTCTTCGGATCTCTTTAGACCTACTTCCTTTGGTCGTTATCAGCTAGCCCAGATACACAAATTCCTCAACCTCCACTATCATTTGGCCATGCAGTTCAAAGTCTGACTTATCATTCCTGTTTGGGTAGATCACCATAACCTTTGTCTTTGCGGAATTTATCAACAAACCTCTTGGGGTGCTCTTGGTTCTTTTGTCTTACTCGTTATTATTCTGCCCTGATAAAGAAGTTGTAACTTCGAAACGCCTCGGTAATTCTGAAAGTTTTTTATCTACATACTACTTTATGTCTATGAGGATCACTGGGTTCTCTGGCGTCTACAGTATATACTGCATTCATATCACATCGTCACACTAGCAGTTTTGTTTCTAGAATGACCTGATGTAGACAACATTCTTCATATTGAAGAAAATGTAATCTATGTACTGGCACAGACAGGGGATATTCGTCTTGGTATGCCTGGCCTCGCATGGTCGGGGGAGATCGTGCTCGACCAGATGTTGCACGTAATGGCTACTGTAGAACAGGAGTAGGAGCTTGGCCGTCGTCTGTAACGAACAAAGATGGGGGGCGTTATGGAAAAAATCAGACATCGAATGTTTAGGCACTCCTTGTCTATTCGTAATGCTTTCAGCTAGGGCCGGGTGCGATTAATCGAATCGCTATTGAGTCTTTCGCACGATTAATCGGAAGGGCGGAATCGCGCAATTCCTATGATTTTTTTAAATGTGATAATTGGGGCTTTCCATCATAAAAAATACTGACACCGCACTGTACAAAACAAATCAAAGTAAACATATATAATCGTAATTCCTATAGGTGCCTGCCAATTTGATGCTAATTTATGGGGATTGGATGGGCTTGACTTTTCCTATTATACAACTACACCATTTTACTCTCAGCTGAACGGAATATTGACTATATCAAGTGAAGAATCCAAAAATAGAACACGTTTTTCGTGGAATTTCCGCAGAAGTGGTGGAAATCGATGATGCAGGGGCTCTTACGACTTTCGAAGGTGGCTAGAACGGTTATGGCTACGCAACCATCAAGTGCTGCTAGAGAGAGCGAGTATTCAGTACTACCGGAAATGGTTTTACGGCGAAATGATCTGGTTTCGCTGCAAAAAATACGGAGGCAGTGATTTTCCTGCATGACAATTTCACCTTTTAAAAAAACTTTGAGTTCATGATTGCTGATGTCAAATGACCACAAACTCCGAAAAAATGTCAACTTGTAAGTGTTGTACTGATCCGTAATTAATGTCGCTTTTCATTAATTCAAAACCAAAATTTTCTTTATATCCTAATATAAAAACGCTTTAACCCTATCCTACCACATTTTTAACCATTTTTTAAAAATTCGCTGACAGATTCCTGTTTAAATAGACATATTTGTATTTTTGGATACCAAAATTCATAATAATAAAAACATAGTAATAGATATTTATAGGTTTATAAATACATAATAGTTCTAGATATATATAGGATATATCAATTGGAATATACACCAGATAAAATGAACAAGTTATATACATTTCGGCCATAAAATTAAAGCGAATTTATAAGAATAGGAGGTATCAATTGTGAAATGACATCGCACGATAATAGACGAATGTCACGTGGTAAAGTTAGAACTCTAAGACGACTCTGTCATCAAACCGATGCAACTACCTTATGTTTGTACACTTAGGACAGCCACTGTCAACGATCATACCCTGCATACAAAATTTCAAGGCTCTATCTAGACAGGGGAGCGAAATATAAGGCGCGGGCCGATTCGCCCCCCCTGGTTTCTGAGTGCGTCTTTTAGCCCGGGTAGGATAGGGTTAATATTAAATTTTTGAAATAACATGAAAATGATGAAATATTTCAAAGATAATGCCCTTCACATTCAATAATAATAAGTTGAAGATCTTGTGTCAACTTATGGAGAGACTTCAGCATCATTTGTCTCGTAAATGTTGGCAACTGCGCCTCCAGAAATGTTTCAAGATCACGTTTTGAAGTGAAATCAAGGCGGTTTCCGATTGATTCCAGCCGAGGGAAAATGAATCTATCGCGAAGATTTGTATCCGGGGAATAAGGGGGTTGTCTCAACAGCGTGATGTTCTTCTCTTCTAGAAATACGGTAGTGGCATTGGAGTTATGTGGTCTAGCATTGTCCTGAATGAGCTGGATATTCTCCATCGGCAGTGGTTTAGGTAGTGCTGCAAAGTGATTGCCCATATTACGAAGAAAGTTTATATATGTCAACAGTGTCCTTGCGACAATTTAAAAAATGTTCTCCTCTCAATGAAACAGCCACAGTCGCCATCAGGTTTCTCTCATTGGTGCTGATCCGCCTTGCAGTTTGACGGCGGTCTCCATCAGGACCGAACCAAGAGCCTATGTTGTGCGCTGGTTGAAAATAAAATATAAATAATAAAAGGACATTAATTACGGATCACCCCTATGCATTAAAGAGAATAAAAAAATCCTAAAAATTTGTATTTAGTTAAAGCCTTAGAAGTTTTTCTGATGACGAAATCAGTGACTTTAAGCGTTGAAAACATATATTTAACGTGTGTTAATATTTAGTCTTATTTTTTGCTTTTATAAATTTTCAATCAAGAACCGCATAACCGAGCATGTTTTTATGTCACTTGCATGTTAACCATGAACCTACAGTTACACTTTCTATTTTATTCTAATTTGTCAAATGTTCCGCATATTGCCCTCCACTGAATACAACAACATACCACTAGAATTATGCAGTAATTATTGTTATAAACAAGTCATGGTATTGGTCTCCAGGGGTTTAAAATGAAATTAGAAAATCCCCTGCGCTATATGACATTTGATTTTCTTCGAAACCATATTATTTTTAAGCATTTGAACAAATACAGAAACACCGAGATTTCATACCTTACTATAGTATTAGAAATACTCTGTAAAAAAAAGTTTTTTCATAGTCCAAAAAAGTTTTTTTTTCATTTTGGTTCCCACAGAAAACCCATTTTTTAAATAGTTTTTCACGAAAAACACTTTTCAATATACTTCATTAATTTTTCATGGCACCTACTGTACTACTGATTTAAAAATTCATGAAAAATTGATTTCTTGTCTATCATAGAAATTCGGGGATTTTCGGCAAAGTTAGAGGATCGAACCCACGTCCTCTCGAACCAAATTTCTGCTGGTCCGCGCCCTATCTCGTTCGGCCATCCGTCTCGCGATGATTTAAACAATTATCTGAAAAAATTTAACTTTATGTATAATTCCATTTTTCGAATAAATAATTATTTTTATTCAAGTGATTAATCCGACGTTGACTCGACGATGACTCGATGTATTTTTTCGTCGTCGAAATTCGTCTTTTAGTCGACGTCGATGCGACCAAATATTTTGAACGTTGATATTCGACATTCAGTCGACGCTGAAAAACCCTTTTGAGGCTGAAACCAACTTTTGAAAAACCCTTTTGAGGTTGAAAAACCATTTGAAAAACCTTTTTTTGCAGAGTATATCATGTTGCATTTTGTTCAGGAGTCTGATGTCGAGACCTTTACACTAAGTTTACACAACACGAGTTTAGTTGAACAAGGAAAGTTGTACGTACAACTTTTATTATGAGTTGTATAAAATGTTGGGTCGATTATAACACGGTGCCATCTTAAAGATAAACGATTGTTTGAGAAGTTTAATGAAGAAAGTGTACTGTGGGATTGTCACCAAGAAGCGCATACTATAGAAATACAATATATGGAAGAATAGAAGGCTTTACAGCGAATAATAGAGGGGGCAGACATGATTGGCAAGTAAATCAATAACTACAGTATCTATGGTGTTCTGCCGCGCTGTCTCCATGTACGCTTATAACTCGAGAACGGAACATGGCAGAGGATTGCAAAGGTACTCAAATGAACCGGCGTTTCACTGGGAGTAACATATGCCCATTAAAAGTGTATAATTAATAAAAATAAAAAGAAACAGGTAAAACAGGAGATATTTAAATAAACATCCTACGGTTTTATTTTACTACTAATAAATGTGAGAGATAGTATACTCTACATTTAGAAGTAAAATTGGTTACATTTCAGAAGGTCACTTCTACAGTGGTTAATTTATTTGACTAGCCAGCTTTTAAGTCATTGACCCTGATTTCATCCAAAGAAAATATCTCTCAACATAATTCTCCTCCCGAATCATCAGAATAAATTATTTAGATGAAAATTTGGTTGTTTCCTGATATTTTATTGCCATATGTATCCCCGAGCGAAGTCGGGGGGTACCTCCGTGTGATATGATAATTATTATGTACAGCATATTTTTATTCAATATTAATAAAATTAAGATGAGTATTAATTGAAATAAAAAACATAAAAATGTATTTTTTTTCTTCAATGTCATAATTTTCAGTCTAAAAATGGTGATATTTAATAAAATAATAAATAATAATAATAATAATCCAAAAATACCGTTTTCCTAAAATATTATAAAATACTTAAGTAATTAAGTTTAGATTGTGTTGAAACATTAAACATGATTCTAAAAGATTTACATAATTGTATTATTTAGATTAGAAATAGAAATAATAAAAAAATAGTTAATTATAGTAATTAACGGAATATGTTTCTTTGATATATTTGTCATTAAATGTTATTGTTGTTAATTGTAACAAATGTTATTAATTCTTTATTTCATAAGAAGAACGTCAAATGTGGCTTTAGAAAATACTCTCTCATTTCTCCTTTTTGCAAGAATTAGGAAAACATACAGCAATTGACAGTCATCTATTTATTTTAAAAATACGGCATCAACTAATCGCACAAAAATCGTATTGTGCAGACTTAACTAACGATACAACTGTCGTGTCGTGTGAACTTAGAGTTAGGACGATAGGTGCAGTAAACTCGCTTCGTCATTAGTAGTTTTAATATATTTTATTTTATATAATTGTTGGGGGTTTTCAAAAAAGAAAGAAGGATGAAGTTTCGTGAGACAGGAAAGTAGGGTGTCTTATTGCGTCGGGGAAAGTTTACTGGTTGATTTTCTGGTGCTGTACAACAAATAGTATTTATCTAGTACATAATTGTAGAGGCACTTGTCAGAGCGGGTGCAGAAACAGCTTTCCAGTTGTGCGGTGGAAACTAAATAAGCACCATTATAACCCAATTCACACTCACCCAAACGACCAACAGTCTATGACGTTTTTCATCACAGGGTCATCATTAACAGATTACAACGGAGTCTGATTTTCCATCGGGATTCCTTTTGGTAGTTCAATTGTAAACGGCGTTTTCAACGAGTACTTTTGGTTTGTTTGTCTGCTGCCAACCACCGTCTCTTCAAATAAACGTTTATGATAATCAGCGGAATGTGCGATAACATGGAGAGCTTGTAGAAATTAATTGTCTGGTTGCTTTTATGTGTTAGCTATCTCCTCCTAGACCATCCATCGGAGAGAGCTGAAATTTTGGGTACGGTGCCCAGTCTTTGAATGGCTGGGCACAGCATGCACTATGTGTTGATTAATTTTCATCCGTATGGGTGCCACAGGTTTCGTTTTAATGGTTTGTTTTGGCCCTATATAGAGACTAACAGAACTATACGTCACTGTTATGCATGTTCCTGATATGCGATCTTAATGGAATTTCATGGATTTAAAGAACACCTTACGTTTCAGTGAAATATCCACTGACCATTGTCAATATGAATTATTTATAAACTTCCTTTTACTCAACGAAGCATGCTAAATCAATATGATGAAATAGAATTCTGACAACTATTTTTCAATATGTTCTTGTTAAGTTTGTTTGTTTCACTATTGTTATTTTTGTTATGTTCGTCAATGGTAGCGAGTAGCACTTTGGTACATGATTGTTGGTCCATCCGTACACGGCGTGGATAGTACGCCAAAAGCAAATTCATTTGCGAAATGATAAGACAAGTAGCTTTTATTTTCTCCTGGGCAACAATGGGTATAGTATAAATATAAAAAGTCACAATGTAAAAACAATTTGTTTAATGTTTACATTAAACAAATTGTTTTTACATTGTGGCTTTTTATATTTAAACTCATTACGGCGTCATTGCCTTTCATCGATACAATGGGTATAGTAGTTAGTTAGGAAATAAAGCATTTTATAAGTTTCAATTTTATTTGATTATTGTTTCAATTAAAATATTACTATTTATAGATTTGTCCGCCATATTTCTGATATCAATGCTTAGATAAGGGAAATAGTGAATTGGAGTGCCTGTTCTCTAATTACTGTAAGTCGTCTTAATTGAAAATCAACGCTCTTATCCATAAATTGCTTACACAAACGTTGAATTTGAACGCAAAACACTATAAATATTATCGTAGAGTGTGCAGAGAAAAGCCGATGGTTGTTTGGAGGGATTGTAATGGCCAACTCTTGATGATGCCGACACACAGACAGAGAGACAGAGGCGTATTTAAACAGCTTCAGCCCAAATCATTGACTAAAAATCTGTTTCATTTACAGAACGAGTTCAGATCTTGAGGGTCTGTTTCATAAAACTGCTAGAAGCTACTTTTAGGAGCAGCTGAAATTAGCAGCAAACCCCACGCGAAAATGCCAAACTAAGAAAGGTGACGTCATTTTTGTTGATGACTTTACCAGCTCGTAAATTTCACGCTAAGGTCCTTTTCACAAACTTTAGGAGCCGCTGAAATTTAGCAGTAAATTCCCAAAAGAGAGTCAATAAGATAAGAGCTTTAGTCGGTGACGTCATTTTTGTCGCTGACTTTAGTTCGAGCTCGTAAACTACACGTTAAGGTCTGTTTGATATAACTTAGGAGCTCCTAAATTTAGCTGGATATATTTACTAGCGGGTGAGCTGTGTGCACGGTCCAGTATTGTGATATCGATTGCCGCTATTTTACTTGGCTAGAGAAACGCATTCTCATTGGTCATCTAAGTTCCTCGTATTCGAGTCAATAGACGTTTAGAGCTCCTTTTGTGAAACAGACTTTGGCAGAACATCTATTTAGGAGTTCCTAACTGCTAAGTTTTATGAAAGAGGCGCCAGATTGTCTATTTAATTCTGACGTGTATCTGGAAAAAACATAAAGTTTTAAAACATTATACAGTGAAGCGACTTAAATCTAGTCATGTATAGTAAGTTGCAAACCCCTGTTTCATATATATGCAATCTAGCAACCTATAGCTAAAGCGAGTAATTGATCGATGAGTCTGTTAGAATTCAAGGACCTTCTGTAGTACGTGGAATCTTGCTGAAGCATGCATTCAACTCTACTATGTATCGCGCATTTATCGATAAACTGAAATTACGCTCAATTCGGCTACAGAATGGCTATCCCGTAAAAACAGTATGCAACCGTGTGTATATAAAACTAAAAAAACGTCAAGACACTACAGTACACTAAGCTTTTAGGGGTATTCTCACTAGGCTAATACAATGCAGCGCCTCTTGAAACTTAAAATTCAGTGTCAAAATACATATATGAACACGGGATTATTCTGAAGTTAGTCGATTTGAGGAGTTTCAATGGACAGAAAGATCTATAGTCTTGAGATGATATAAAATCTGTTATGAAAGAAATGAAATATGGAGTCCCACAAGGCAGAGTACTGGGACCTCCAATATTTAGTTCGTAATAAATTCTATAGACGTAGTAGCCACAAATTATGATATGAGTCTTTTTACAGATGACACAAGCCGATTCTGCTCAACTACTAACTATAAACAACTAGGAGCTCAGGCAAACATTGCTCTACAAAGTTGTCATAAATGGCTATTGTGCAACAGATTGATTTCAAATATAGACAAGACTCACTTCATAAATTTTAACAAGAAAAAAAATAAAGTTGGACAATTAGTAAAGATGAAATCAAGCAAGTAAACCAGACTAAATACCTTCGCCTAATTATCTAAGAAAATTTAAAATGGGATAGTCATATTCAGAAATTATTAAAAATAAACAAAACATATATCAATTTTAATCAGCTAAAAAGCATTCTACCAATAAACACACTGACAATGGTCTACAAGGCTATTTCATGTGGTATTGAGATGTATGGTAGGAATAGTATAGAAAATGGCTAAAAAATTACAAAACCCCTCAAAATCTACTATTAAAAACAATGTTACAAAAATATAGGCTCTTTGGAACCAACAAAATCCATAAAATGAGCAACATCATAAAAATAGAAGATTAATGCGAACTAAGACTGATACTTGTTGCACATAAATTTATCCATTTTAACAACCAGACAAATGTAGCCTATTCAGGCATGACAGAACTCTAAAAAATGGTTAAATTAAATAATAAATGCTGACCATTATAAATAAAAATAAGGTAGCAGAGCATGCTGCCATTATCTTGAATGACCTGGACATTGCCACCAAGATAACTATAAAACAGAAACAACTATAAAGACAAAATTACGACACACTTTATAAATATCGACATATAACTACATTTGCCTTCTGTTATCAAGAAGTTCTTCACACAAACTCTGTACTTACTATCGGACTCTTGCATCAGTTTCTCATTTAAATGGTTTGCCCAATATGTGTATATGTGTGTGTGACTTGGATGTAAACTTTTCGTTTCTTGATTGCGCGGGAATGTTTAGATTATATTTTTGTAATTTTTAGTTAGGCTTGGATCAGTCCATGGCTGCCTCCTATCCCTTGAGATTGGTATTTATTTACTTTACTCTAAAAACGATATTATTACAGGGTGTCCAGGAAATACCTGAACTGATCCCCGATAACTTTCTAGCTATTGAACCATATCTGTTCTAACTTGTACGAATATATGACCAGTAACATGGTAAAAATACACTGGTAATTTATACAAATATAAATGTAAATGTGCGTTTGTTCAAAATCTCAAATCTCCGAAAGTTCTTTACCGAATGCTTTAAAATTTTGACACAACGTTGCATTCGTATACGCACGTGTTTTATATCAGTGGGAAAAGGATCGGGATAGAGAGTGACAATCAGCAGGAAAAGGATCTGGATAAAGAGTGATAATCAGCGGGAAAAGGATGGGGATAGAGAGTGGCAATCAGCGGGAAAAAAATCGGGATAAAGAGTGGCAATCAGCAGGAAAAGGCTCGTGATAGAGAGTGACACTCAGCGGGAAAAGGATCGAGATAGAGAGTGACA